>VZUI01093666.1:0-13333 GCA_013401135.1 Cettia cetti
CAGGGGTGCGGCCGCGGCGGGCCCCGCGCGTGGCCGCGTGTGTTCCCGCCCGGCCGTGCCGGAACATCCTCCGCGCCCGGCCCCGCCACCCGCGCTGACAGCGGGGCGCGGCCCGCGGCCTCTGCCGGGACTCGTCCCGGGGGAGGCTGTGGCGGCACCTGTCCCTGCCCGGCTCGGGGGTACCGGGGGCTCGGCAGCCGCAGCCGCGTGGCGCGCTGGCTCCGTGGTGTCCGCGGCGTTTTGGGCAGAGGGATGCGCAGCCCGGCTTAGTGCGCGGAGGTGAGTGTGCGGGTCGGTGGCCCGGGGATGCTGGGGAAGGGTTTGGAAGGAGCCTTTCTCCGCTGCGGGGATGTGCGGGGGGCGGCCCCGCGGCAGCGCAGGTCGCGCTTTCCCCGCTTCCGCACTGTGCCAAGGCTGGGCCGGGCTGTTCCGATGCTGATCCCCATCAGCAGCACCGCCGCCGATTTCCCCGCTTCCTCAGTGTGCCAGGGCTGGGCCGGGCTGTTCCGATGCTGATCCCCATCAGCAGCACCGCCGCCGATTAAAGGCGACCTCTGCTCCCAGCGAGTGTCATAAAAAGTTGGCACGGGATGAGGCAGCCTTTTGAAAGGTCTCTTCATTGCTGAGAGTGAAGGATATGTAAGGATAGGAAGGTTGGATTTGTTCTCCAGAAACTGGCAAAGTGCTGTCTCAGGAGGAGTAGCGCAAGGCGGTGTCCTAAAACACTTGGGGTGCCAGGTATTGTCTCATTTAGCAGCTGCCGTGGAGCTCCCCTTCATCAGCTCAGTGGTTCTCTTCTGCAGTGCTGTGAACTTTTAGTTTTACAACAACCTGCACTGGGTTCCTGCTTAACCTCAAACCCCAAGAAGCAATGCTGCTTTTTATTTGTTCTGAACTTCTCTCGTTCTATTTTTTTTCCCGTGTTGTTTTCTGGTTTTGTTGGTTTTCTTTCTTTTTTTTTTATTTTTTTTCCAAGAGCCAGTGAGTAATCAGTATCTGTTTATTCTTTATAAACACTTGTGATTCCCACCATAATTACTCTGACTTATAAAAAAGCTTTAAATGCTTTAATTTAAACATTCTTTGCATGTACCTTATGCTTGCAATATGTGTCCTGGGCTGGGGTGCAGTACTTCTTGTGGCAGCATCATTAGCACTTTGCCTCAAGCTCATTTTTTGATTTTTAAAAAGCTCACGTTCTCTTCCTTGTAAGATGTAAAATACATCACTTGAAGGCATACTTTGGAGCCAGTTTGCCACTCTCCACCAGCACAGAGGGTTTTCTACATAGAATTTAAGATTATGAGATGTATTTTAGATTAATATTTCCATTTTTAAAAAGCTTTTAAATATTATTCATAGAAGGAACTTTACAGAGATCCTGGAAAAACAATAAAATATGTGGTTTGCAATTAGTAGGAAACTGAACCTGTGGTTTAATTTGCTTATGTGGTGAGGCTGTGATTCTTTTGGGGTCCAGAGTATATTCACATATAAAGATTTGTACCTTTATGGGGAATTTTTTTTTACTTTACATGCCTGTATGTGTAAATCTGATGAACTGCTGAGAGACTCCTTGACTCTGGTAACTTTTGCTCACATTTTAGAATTGCAATACTTGGTGCAAATGAGACTTGGCAATTGCTGCAGTATTGTAGTGCCCCAGCCATGAGAAAATACACACTGAGTGTATGCATTAACTCCTGTCTTAGTCATACCAAACCTCTTTGAATAAAACCTGGTATTGATTGAGCAAGTGCATTTTTGGTTTTTTGTTTGGGGTTTTTGTTTGTTTGTTTTGGTTTCTGTGTTTTGGGTTTTTCTGTTTTCATTTGGGGGTTTTTGTTTGATTTTGTTTCAGTTTTGGTTGGGTTTTGTTTGGTTTTTTCTTTGTTTATTCTTGTTTGTGTTTTTATTTTTTATTAAATCTCCCTCCCCTCTCTCCCACCAGTAAAATTTGGGGGTGGAGGAGGAGGAATCACAGAAGTGCAATGCAATGAAAAGTATAGAGGGGCTTTTTTTTTTTTTTTGGTCACAGATAAAAGCTTAGATTTTCCTGGTGTAACATTGCCCTTCACATACAACAATGGCTTTGTTACAACAGAGAGTGCCAGCAAATGCCAGGTGACAAAAGATGACAGGAAGACATACTAACAGTTCTTTATTTTTCTTTTTACCTCAAATAGGAATCAAGAATGCTTAAACTGGATTTATCATTCATCCTGCAACGTGCTTAAAAGGCCTCGCCACAAAACCTTATGCCTGAGGTACTGTTTGTTTCTTTTAGCCAACAGTAGTGACTAAGGCCTTGTCAGAATCTATGGGAGGTGGGAAGGACATGGTTATTAACTTTTTATAAACTGACTGTGACCCTCAGGACCCGTGCAAGTTGCTTGTATCACCCAGGGGGTGAGGGCAGAGCAGCCTGCAGCCCTGTCCCTGTTCTTGCACCTTTCTGTGCTCACCATCAAAGGGTCACTGGTGAAGGCTCCCTGTCTCGATTAATCCATGCCTCTGCACGTGGTTGCAGGAGGAAAATCCAAGTTTAATACTCTGCAGCTTTTGATTATGGCAGGATATGTGTCACATTCATACACTGGGGATCTGGATATCAGCTGAAGCCTTGGGTTTTAGTTCCTGTGGGTTGTGCAGCTGCACCCTGTCACAGTGTTATTCCATCACCTGTGCATCTCTTTCAGGAGCTAATGCTCTTTGGAAATATTAATTATCCATTTAATGTCTTGGATTCATAGAATTTAAGGTGTTTGGTCACTAATATCATTGCTCTGCTATAAAATTTGGAGTATTAGTGCCTGTAGTCAGAGGTTTGTGTAGCTGAGTTGCCCAAATACCTCATGCAGAAGACTTCATTTTCACTGTAGTTTCCTAAGAAATATTGCTTATGTCTGTTTCATCCCTGAAAAAAGAATCTTTAAATCAGTAAACCAATTTCAGCCTAATTTGACAGAAGTAGAGGTTTTAAAAATATTATTTGAAAGGGGTTTCTTTTATTTCCTAGAAACAACTTTTTGTGTCAGAAGGCATGAAGGGCTTTCTAGCATTGGCACTGAAGCAACAATTAGCAAGAGTTGCATTCCTTGGGAGCTGAATTTATAGGCAAAGAGCTTGGGAGAGAGCAAGCTTCCTCAGTTCTGTTGTTCATGTGGAGCCTGGGTGGTGGACTGCACAGTTCCTGCTGTGTTGCTCAAATCTGCCTTCCCTTGTGGATTTTTTTTCCCCTCTCTGCAGCCACTCAGGCTGTTGCAGTTTTGTTTCTCTTGCAGGTAAATGGCAGGACAGAAAGTGGTGTGAAAACTTTGAGAGGCACTGAGAAGTCCAAGTAGGTCATTCATTGCTGAAGGATATGAGGGACGAGGTCTCCTATTTAACTTTTTCTGCTCTTTCTTGGCACACATTCTGAAAGCCTGGCACTTCTCCATCCCCTTGGCACTTGCCTAAAACAATGGCAAGTAAGCTGAGCTGTTGTGGGATAGTAGCAGAGTCTTGATTAAATTGCTGAGAGCCCCTTTCTCTTCCCTGCTGGGCCTGGTGGGTAAGCTGCACATGTGAATTAACTCCTTTGCTTGGGTGAGGATGGTGTGATATATTTAGAACAGCTCTGTCCACCCAGTTCTTTGTTGAAAGTTCCTGCCTGACTTCATGTTTCAGGCAGACAGAGTGAATCGTCTCTGATCTTGTTTTTGTTAATGAAAGATGAGCAATGAAATTGTTTAGATTTCTTAACTTGTGTCTGCCCCTGGTAAAGCAGGGTCTGGTTCTCCAAAGCAGGGAGGGCTTGATGAATTGTGATGGCTGAGCAGAATGACACAGCTCAGTACAGCTGATTTCAGTTGAACTAGAGAGTTTTCTGCTCAGTTTTGGCCAAAATGGGGCCCTGTCTAAACTGTAAAGAGGAGGGAGGAAGAGCTGACAAACTCAGTGGGAGTGAGTTTATCAAAGAACAATATCAAAGATAAAATCCACCTAACAAAGAGGCATCTGGTGTTAACAGAGCAAAGGCAGAGGCACGTCCTGCTAAGAAGTAGTTCTGCAAAGAGGTTTTAGAAGTGTAGGAAATATAAAAAGCATAAATCTAGAAAACTACAAAAGGATCCAGGTTCCTGTTTTCTGCCACTGTCTCCTCCCTTCTCTCAGCAGACAGGGAACTTCCTTTCAGTAGTATTAATGGGAAGATCTAGAAGCTGTTTCTCTACCACAAAAGAATTTGATGCAATGTGAAATTACTCCGTGTGAGTGTTCCAAGTAGTGAATTTCCCCAGCAAATGTTTGTCTGGAGAGCAAACTGTCCATGTTAATGATACCAGAAAATGCTTAATTAGGTCAGAGCAGGAGCAGCTCTTCAGATGATGTCTTGACATGTTGATTGAAATCTTGCACATTCCAGAGGAAGTGCCAGGTGTGCAGGCAGTGAAGTCAGACTTAGCAGCATCTTCTGAGAATGAAACTAACCCAAACAGGGACTGCCAGTTTTCACATTCAAAGTCACTGATGGACAAGATAGAAATAACTCTTACCTAAGTATTTTGCACAACACTTCTGCGTGGGGGTGACTTTTTTGTTGTTGTTGCTTTTAAAAATATATTATTTAATTTGAAAATGATTCCCATTCTGCTGTAGCTGCTAGAACCTCAAATAAAAGTCCTTTCTCTTAAAGGACTAAGGAACCTGGATTACCTCTCACTACTTTGGATTTTCTGTTCACTTGTTTCTCTTGCTGCATGACCTTTCAACTTGGTTTTGAAGCTTGTGCCCAGCTTTCTGTTTCTAAAGTGTTTTTTTTTTTTTTATGTGTTGACGTGTTAATCTGAATTTTTCTGTCTTTCAGTTTTTGTTACTTGTCATGTGTGGAGATTTTCTTTCTAAAGTATCCCCAAAAATTCTTTTGAAGGTCACTAAAAAAATCCTGAACAAACCAATTTTCCTACTCTTGGTAATATTTGTTGGTATATATTTGTTTTGGTTTTGGAGTATTTTTTCTTATGTATATTTATATTTAGATAGAATGCAGTGCCAGCTTCAAGGGTGCTTAAGAAATAGGAATTATCCATGCAAATTTGAACCCCAGCTTTTTTCTATCTTATGAGAGTTTTATTGTAGGCAAATTGCTTACTTAAAAAAAATAGAGATTTCATACATTATGAGTTATTAAGTATATGAATTTAAGAGAAAAGACCTGATGGAGTTAATACTGGTTTGCTTGGTTATAACTTAAATTTTTTTTAAAAATTGTCTTCCATATATAAATGTTTAACCAAACTACTCTTGCTTACTGTTTTCTTGAGTCAAGCAGCTTCTTTCTACTCTTTATTTTTTGATTAATTTATCTAAATTTTGTGTTTCAGTACAAAGAATGTGTATCCTGGTGTGTGTTTGTTTTTCTGTATTGCATATGCCACACACGATTCCTTTCAGCTCAGGCAACCTCCTTTAAAGGGGCCCTTCAGAGAATCATACTTAAAAGCCTACAAGCTCTTTAGCTGTGTTTGTGTAGTTAATACTTTGCCCAATGCCTTGGCAGGTTTGCATGGAGTTATTTCCCCTTGCAAATGTTGCTCTTCTAAAATCTGAGTTTTAGTGAAGTAATTCAAGGAATTAGTGCCCTGAAAAGAGCATTCATCTTTCAGGCTTTCTTTGTTACTTTATTACGGATTTCCAAATTGAAATCTCTAATTCTTAAATGAAACACCAACAAAGTAATCTTTGAGTAACACAGTTTCATTAGATATTTTGAATCAGATTGTGTTAGCTGCTGATGGTCTGGGGAACCCCTGGCACTGGAGTTTATCCATTTTGGAAGCTGTGTTGCCTGACAGTGATGCTGCTGTGATGATCCTCCAGCCGTGTGCAGGCTGGGGTGCAGTTTGGGGATACCCTGTCACTCTCTGCAGAGTTCTGGACAGAAGTGCATAGAGATTTAAGAGATGTGAGTCCTTGAGGGAGCTTGTTTGGGTTTTAAAGAGAGATCTGTTTACAAGTGTTTGCAATTTGTTTATTTTAGAAACTAGGGGCTGGGCATAGAAAAGGCTTTGTGTATCATCTCATTCTTCATGAGACTTTTGTTGCTGACTTAGCTCTGCCATCCCTGTGATGTCACTTGTTACTGACTGGTCAAAATGAATTTTCTGCTGCACAGATAGTTCATTTGGGGTAAATAAAAAAACCCCTTTGCTCTGGAAGCTGTGGTGTTGGGCACCACTAAGGTTTCTGGCACAGCATGTTCTGGTACTTCAGGGGTTTGATGTAAGTGCAGGAATGGGTTTTAAAACCTGCCCTGTGTGCTGCAGTCCAGCCAGGCTTTGGCAGCAGTAGCAGCATAAGGTGATTCCTTCCCACCATGTGTGGCCACTGGGGTTTCTACAGTGTCTGTGTGCATACACTGATACTTCCTTAAGCACTGTGTGTTGTAGTGACCCCTCAGTGTCACTCCAGTTGCCTGGGCAGCTTGGTGCCAAAGCTTCAGGTAGCCTGTTTGCACTTAGTTCAGAACCGTGTGCTCCCAGTGAAAATGTGGATACAGAGAAAGACTTCCTCTAAAAGGACAAAGCTGAGGCTTTAGTGGGAATGAATTATTGATTTGTTTGGGTGGTTCTGAAGTTCTGTATTCCCTTTGCTACTTTGATGGTGTTGGAGCTGAGATTCTTTCTGGAATATGCAATCAAAATAGTTTAAGTTGGAAGAAGCCTTTGAAAGTCATGTGGTTCAACCACCCTGCAGTGAGTGAGGACATCTTCAACCAGATCAGGTTGCTCTGGGCCCCATCCAGCCTGGCCTTCAATGCTTCTTCCAGAGATGGAGCAGCCACAGTTTCTCTGGGCAACCTGTGCCAGTGTTTCAGCACCCTCTCTGTAAATAACTTCTCCCTTATATCTAATCTAAATCAATCTTTTCCTAGTTTAAAGCCATTACCACATGTTCTATCATAACAGGCCCTGCTAAAAAGTTCTTCCCACTATTCTCTTCTGTTTGAAGCAGGGTATTTTCTGCTGGTTGCAAGTTGAGGATTTACTGATAGTACCTCAAAGGCATTTGGGTGAGAAGGCAGATGCAAGTTCCTTCTTGTTCAAGCTAGCAGTGGAAGCTCCAGCACACAAGAAATGTACAACAAATGACTGCTCGTAGTTAGTTCCATGTTATTTTCAAACTTCTTGCTGTTCATGTGATGAAAGTTTAAGATTAATTGTGTTTTAGACTGTATCAGTTTGATTGTCAAACTTATTCTTCACATATCAGGAAAGGGATATGGAAAACCTCTAAGTAACAATTCCCCAGGAAAGCTGTTTGACTGCTGATCTTTTAGGGCATGTATCTTTCTCATGGTCATTATTGAGAGGACACCAAGTAACTCAGGCCTATTAAGTCCTGCTTGTTCTGTCAGTGATTAGAGAGAGTAATCTGTTCTTGGCTTCTTTAGAAAAATTCTTTATGGATTCTAATCTGGGTTACTATGGCTAGTTAGATTTCAAAGAACAGCTTTTCTTGAACGTGCTACTTTCTGAACCTTTTATCTGGTGTCCTGTAAATAATGTAGTTTATTCAGGACTGATTGATCTGAAGGTAGTGAATTATTATTGTTAACAGTAGCAGTGCAGCCCAGAAATTAATATCTTGATTTATTTATAACTTCTGGACCTTTCTTTGTGGTAAACTATTCAAGTAGCTGCCAAGTAGGCAAGTGTGTTTGTGTGTACAGAGGTGGATGTGTGAACCTGCAAAGGACAGAATCTTGTTACTGGGTCACAATCCCTTTCCACTTGCAGGTGCCTCTAAGTGCTTGTCCTTTTGCCTGTGGGAAACAGTCTGGCAGTAAGGCAAGACTGTGGGAATTCGGCTAATTTGTACTTACATGGTTGGAATGCAGCCAATTGTCACTTAGCTCTCCACTCATTGCATCTCCATTTCAGTATTGTCTTTCTAGCCCCGAGCTCTTCAGAGTGGCTGAGACACTGAATGTGATAAGAAACCCTCAGCTATATTAAAAACACTTGCTAAAGCTTACCTTTACAGCGACCACCACAGAGTGCTTTCCCTGACCCCTCTCTCCTTGCTTTGTGCAGGACTTTCTTTCTGGGTGAAGGATGCAGACTATAAAGTGCGTGGTCGTCGGAGACGGCGCGGTGGGAAAAACTTGTCTCCTCATCAGCTACACCACCAACGCCTTCCCAGAGGAGTACATCCCCACCGTGTTTGACAACTACAGCGCCCAGATGACCGTGGATGGCCGGACAGTCAGCCTGAATCTCTGGGACACTGCGGGCCAGGAGGAGTACGACCGCCTGCGCACGCTCTCCTACCCCCAAACCAACGTCTTCATCATCTGCTTCTCCATCGGCAGCCCCTCTTCCTACGCAAACGTCAGGCACAAGTGGCACCCTGAGGTTTCTCACCACTGTCCAAACGTCCCCATCCTTTTAGTGGGCACGAAGAGAGACTTGAGAAGTGACCTGGAAACGGTTAAAAAGTTGAAAGAGCAGAGCTTGGCTCCCACTACCCCGCAGCAGGGGACTTCACTGGCTAAACAAATTGGAGCAGTCAAATATTTGGAGTGCTCGGCATTGAATCAGGAGGGTGTTCGGGAGGTGTTTGCTGAAGCTGTCCGTGCAGTTCTGTATCCTGTGACAAAGAAGAACACAAGAAAATGTGTCTTATTGTAGTTGCCTTGGTTGATGGATGTTGGAAGTTGACTAGAATCTTGGAGGGCTTTTTAACGAGTTAAATTGAAGATTTGCATCTTGCACTAACAGCTCTAAGCAGAAATGGTTTATACAATGAATATTCTTGCAGTCTTACTGCTTCAGGGAAACTGAAACAGAACAGTTTGTTTTTTCCAACTGAGAGGTCAAATACCTACTTTATTTCTAAAGTTCCAGTCTCCAGCTTCTCCAGGGATCACTTGATTATTTTAGTGGAGGAAAAATAAAAGAGGAGACCTCTTTGAAGCCACTTCTTTACTAGATAGCCATTAGTTACTAGATTTGCTGAAAAAGCACAAATTCTGATAACTTTGCTTTAAGTGTAGCTGCTGCTTTTCCCATCCTTTATTTACTGATTGGATTTGTTTTACAAACAGAGGTCCGGCTGTCCAGTTGTTTTGTCAATTTAAAGCTTGAACACAATTTGTTTACTTGCAAAAATGCCTGAACTATTACTGAGATTCACCTTATAGTGAACTGTGATTGATTGTATGAAGAGTTAGCATTAGGCATGGTTAGTGCAATGAGCAAGAACAAGGGAATACCTGCAATGATTTATTAATAGAAGCAGGAGCTGATTTCTCCTTATGTAAGGAACTTAGAATAATGATGACTCACTCAAATGAGTGATTTCCATAGTTTTGAGGTGGAGAAGTGGAAGAGTAGCTTAGATTCAAGTCTTCCATAATCTTCTAAACTGAGATTTTATTTCACTGTCCAAAGAGACTTTGCACCCTGAGAATAAAGTTTTAACAGTTACCTTCTCAGGCTGACTGAGGTATTTGGGATGACACTTCTCAAAATGAGATTTTCAGTGTAATCCCTTTGATGAATCCCAGAGACTTGACAGCAGCTCTTGAGGAATTAATTGCTTCAATTCCTAACATTCTTTGGGCCACCATCTGAAATTTTTATGGCAAATTCCTTCGTTGTTTTTCTGTGAGAAGACTGACAGAAAATTTGGAGGTTCTGTTTACAGGAACCCGTGCTTCTTCCTGTTTTCAGTTCAGTCTGTAACAGTTAGCCAGTCACTGGATAGGATTACCTGGGTGGTTTATTCCTCTCCTGGATGCTCAGTTATTACAAACTCTTTTTAACTGAAATCCTATTTACATACTTTTTAACCTTCTTTAGCAGCTCTAGTAAGTGGCAGCTGGCTTTTATTTTCAGGATGTGCACTGTTCTTTATGTGTGGTTCCGGGACCAGCTGAGGAGTGAGCACATGAGCCCTTCCTTAGACTCAACCTTCCAGCTCCGTGGTATGAAAGCAGCATGCTTCAAAGATACTTTGTGTGAAACCACTGGTGCTGGACTGGGCTTTGTTGTCTGAAGTTGACAGTGCTGTCTTTGTCTGGCTGCAGCCTCAATTGGTCATTCAGAACTTGCTTTTTCTTGTGATTCCCACACATGCAAAACTGCATTGGTGTATACCCTGGTCAGGGAAAAAAAAAGTGCCTCATTTTAGCAAGATAACAGAAAATACATCAACAAGGTTATTAGGGATCTTGCATTAATTTGACCTTGCTTTATCTGATGCTGGCAAAAATACCAGGTGGATAGAAACGTTTGCATTTGTGCCCTAATTCCACTATTTGAAGAGGATGTGCCTTTCTTCAGCTGGTGTAACTGATGCTGACACTAACTGCAGGGGTTTTTTTTAGTCTGAGACGTGCTCATTTTGGTGCTGCTTTAGCCAACTGCAGCCCACAGATTATAAATTGCAATTAATCCAAACACTGTGGCTAGTGAACCAACAGAGAGCTCCAAACACTGAGCACAGGCAGTACCAAAACACCCCTTCTGCAGGATGTTTGCAGAAGCCTACAGACTACACATTTTTCTTCACCAAGTGCCATTGCCTGGAGTGTCTTCGTGTCTCTTGCACTTGCAGAGGAAGTGCTGTTCCAGATGTGGTTCCTGCCCTGAAGGCTGTGAGGGTGTAGAGAATTCACTGAGATAACCTCTACTTACCACATTCTGCCTTTGCTTTAGCTGTAGGCCTTTAGCGTGGGCTGGACTTGCAGGCAGCAATTAACTCTGTGCCTTGTAATTCAAGATTATTTTCTGTAGGTAAATTTCAGTAACTGAGTAAATAGACTTTATCATGTTTAAAATGTATTTATTTAAGCCAGTGCACATGGTTTGTTTTAATGTTGGTCAGACCTAAATCAACTGCCTAGTGACTCCAGTGCAAGCCCATAACCTTTGCTTTGTTCAGTTCAGAAATGTACTTTTAAAAGTCTGTGATACGTTTGAACTAGTCTTAAGAGGTGCCTGAAATTAAAAGTCTACCTTTTTTTTTTTTTTGCTACATATATTTGCAGTTTTGTACTGAAGCTACTACTGTTTGAAAAAGTTTTTACTTTTTTACATACTGAAATCTTTTAATCCTGCATCTTTTTGTGGTTATTCCTAACTGAATTACAAGCATTTTGTGGAGAAGAAGTCTTGTGAGCAAGTATTATTGCACAACCCCTCCATTTCTGTAGGCTCAAGCAGCCATCCTGGAGTGAACTGGAAGAGAGTATAACGAGATAAAATTCAACTGCTTGATCAATCTATTTGATTTGGTTACACTGTTGATTACATTATGCCAGAACACCTTATCCCCATGTAGATTGCTTAGTAAACGGATTGCACAACAGTGCTGAGGAGAATAACATGATAGTGATGAAAATGAGCAGAGGGAACTTTGAACCATCAAAGACTTTTTACTGACTTTGGAGAACCTGATTGATTAAATGCTTTGTGTTTCTGTCACTCCCTGACAGTAGAAGAAGTCCTGGCTGGTAGCTGGTTTCCTCAAGCCTCTGCTTTTCATGAGTGAGAGCTTAAGGACAAATCCAGTGAGCTTTTCCACTTAGTGGGCATTCTCCTTTCATCATCCTCCTTCCTTTTCTTCCCCCCTGGAATTCTTGGTGCCTTTTATTGTGAGTAGTCCAGTGCTTTGGTTTACAATCAGTTCTGTTTCTTCCATGCTTTATTTTTCTTCTGTGGGCAGTTGACAAATACAGATTTCACATAATCCCATGGCTGGATTTTGTCTTGTTTTGGGAGGTCAGAAAACTCAGTGTGGGTTTCCTGAACGGTTCAAGGTCCTTCAGTTTGTTACTGAGTAGAGATGCAATGTGTATGTCTTAATTCACAGAAGAGTCTCACTGTGAAGACACAGATTTTAACCTTTGCTTTGTGAATGATTTCTGAACTACTTGTTTGTTTTTTTTTTTAAACACAGCTGAAGCTGAGTAGTTCAGGAACTGTGTGTCCAAAGGCTATCCACGAGGTGTGCTTAGATGTGGAAGTGCTTTCTTCAGTTTACAACTGTAGATATTTCTATGAAATTTAAATTAGAAGAACCTCCCCATGCTTTGTCTCCGGGTGCTAAACCTCACTCTGTAGAAACCTTGGTGCTGCTTGGGCTGACCCCAAGAATTGGATGGATCTCAGGGGGCTCCCAACCCCCAGAGTGGGCAGCAAGGACCACCCATCAGCAGTGGGAGCCCAAGACTCTGAAGTGTGGTACTGATACATACACTGGCAACTTGATTTTATGCTATAAAATAATTTGTATTACATCTAACAGTTTTAAAGGATTTTTTTTCCTCTTTTTTTTTTAATAAATTATGCATAATTACATTGTAATAAACCTTTCCTCACCTCTCTGGCTGTCGCATTAACTCGCCCTGCTGTTTGTACCGCACCTGTGCTGAAGGCAGCTCTTTCCTGTGGAAAGCCAGGCCCGGTTCCTCGAGGCAATAAAGGAATTTTTGGGAAGGGCGGAGCGTCTGCGCTTCCTTGCTGCGCCGCGGGGCGGGGCCGCGCGGGGGCGCTGTGGGCGGGCGCCGCTCCCGGGGCCGCTCCCGCCGCCGTTTCCGCCCGCTCTCGGTGTCGGTGCCGCGATGTCGGACTCGGACAGCGAGGAAGAGGCGGATGGCGGCCGCGCCGAGCCCTTCTCCCTGGCCGGCTTCCTCTTTGGCAACATCAATGAGGCGGGGCAGCTGGAAGGGGACAGCGTCCTCGACAAGGTAGGGCCGTGTCGCTCCGGGAAGGCACCGCGGGCTGAGGGACGGGCGGGAACCGGGGCGCTTGGGACGACCTGGGGCGTACCGGGGTGAAGCCAGGGTGACCTGGTTTGTGCCGGGATGTACCGGGGTATCCTGAGCTCTGCTGAGGCGAACCAGGATGTGTCGGGGTGCCCCAGGATGTCCCGGAGTGTCCTATGGTCAGCTGCGATGTCTCGGGGTGTCCCGGGATATCTTGGGGTCAGTCTGGATGTCCCGGGGTGTCCTAGGACGTCCTGGGGTGTCCTGTGGTCAGCCTGGATGTCCTGGGATGTCCCGGGCTGTCCTGGGGTGTCCTGTGGTCATCTGGTATGTCCCGGGGCGTCCTATGGTCAGCCTGGATGTCCCGGGGTGTCCTAGGACGTCCTGGGGTGTCCTGTGGTCAGCCTGGATGTCCCGGGGTATCCCAGGATGTCCTATGGTCAGCTTGCATGTCCTGGGATGTCCCAGGACATCTCGAACTGTCCTGAAGTCAGCCTGGATGTCCTGGATGTCTCAGGCTGTCCCGGGGTGTCATGTGGTCATCTGGGATGTCCTGGGGTGGCCTGTGGTCAGTCTGAG
>VZUI01093670.1:0-40642 GCA_013401135.1 Cettia cetti
ATATCATATCATATCATATCATATCATATCATATCATATCATATCATATCATATCATATCATATCATATCATATCATACCAATGTTCTTGAATGAGGAGAGGAGAAAAAAAAGGACAATGCCCAAAATCCTAGGAGGAAGAAAAATGTTAACTATTTCTGCTGGCATGGCACTGGCAAATACAGATATCTTACAATCATAATGGAGATTAGTAGAGCTGGGTGTGCATATTTGTTATGGATCAAAGATAGGATATAGTGATTAGAAGAATGACAATGCTTTCAACACTCACAAAGGGATTGAATGTGTGATTTATAATACTAATTCCACAAAACCTTTCCATGGCTGCTTACTGCACAAGGGATTCAATATAGATTGATCACTGGGAAAAAAAAAAAAAATTCCTTCAGCTCAGCTGGATGCAACTAACAAAAAGTCTTTTTAGTATTGACACTGCCTGATTTAAGAGATAACCCCTCTGCCATTTACTCTTCTGCTACAGATTACTGTCCCCACAGTGTAACTGTCAGAGAACTTTTTGAGCTACATTCCCAATGCCCATAATTAATAGTTCAGTATTCTAGCTTATATTAATCCATTTATTCTGATTATTTATGGCCATTTTATATATATACCTGGCAGAAATGTTAAAGATGTTGAAAGCAAACAGTAGCCTGTACCCTGAGGATACATACCTCTGATTTTCTATTTACTATCAGTCAGAAGCACAGACTCAGTTATGAATTTACCACTGTTCTACTAGGGGACTTTAGACAGTCATTCAGTCTCCCTTTGTTTTGATTTCTAAAATGGAATAATGCTACTTGGGCATCATGGCAAAAATGTATTTCTGAATATGATCTTATCCTTTCTAGAATTATTGCTTTGGGGAATAGATTTGAGCACAGGTACTGCTGTTCTGAGGCAGACTGGATCAATGCTTTGGCTGTAGCACAGCAGAAGGGAGAATGCAGTGCCCCCCAGCAGGGCTGGGGAGCCCCTGGACTATGACATGTGCAAAGATTTTCACAGCCAGCTGGAAAAGGATACCAAGGTGAGGCTCAGCATTTAGTGTCAAACTAGGTGTGAGCCCGCAATCTAGCAAAGTAGTTATGCTCTTACTTTCCTTTTTCCTTTAAACAATAGCTACTCATCTTTCCAAGGACTCTGTGGTGTTTTCTTGAGAGCCCATAGCAGGCTGTAGGTATTTCATGTGCACCATGCTGTCCTGGTTTCTGGTTGCCTAGATGAAGGTGATTGTTGGAAACATGATTAACTCCAGTTGCCCCCCAGTGTCTGTGGGGCACTATGTGCATCTCACTCCATCATGTGCTTGGATCATGGAAACAATGTGCAACTGGGAGTGGGACTTCCTACATGACATAGACTCAGACAATTTCAGAGATGAGGAATTGCATTTTTTAATTTCTCCGACCAACTGAATAATTTTTTTAGTGATTGCTTTTCTTCCTAAGAAGAAAAAGCCCTTCCTTATAACATTAGTAGACTAATAACTTAGATAACACAATTTATATGACATTAGAAAGCTTAGTGATCTGGTGAGGTCTAATTATGAAAAAGAATAATGTGTACCCAGGGACTGAACTTGCAGAAGGTTTTCCAAATCTAGATCCATTTGCTAACTATAAAGATTAATCTACTGATTAAATTTTGGACTTTGCAGTCTTCAGAGATAGGGCTTAACCTGTTTAACTAAATACTTAATAAAACCCCCCACCCTCAGGCTTCAAGTATCACTGTGATCATTAAGGGATAATAATAATAATACTTGGGGAAAGGGGCGGGGTGGGGGGGAAAGCTTTCTTTGTTTTCCTGTGTATCAGAGATGAGAATTTCTGCAGCTGTCATCTCTGGAGCTCAAACTAAAGGATCTAGAGGATATATTGGCAACAATTTCTCCAGAAATGGCTGCTAAGCATCATGTGTCACTTAGTAGGGGAAAAAATACAGCATTTGGGACTTAACTTGACATCAGATCCCCGTGGGTGTTTACTTGCTTTGCTTACAAGACCTAGAGACTATTAACACAGGAGATGCTTATGAACCAAGGCTTGAACCTTTCTCAAAAGCCAACTGCATTCCTCAGGAACAAGGCCTTGCTCTTCTGCAAGCAGAGCTGAGGCAACAGATACAGTAAGATAACACAGCATATTCATTTGCTGTTTTATCACCACTATTTACCTAAAGAGGAAATTTGTGTCTAAGGTTTTTTCCTTCCTCCTAAGACTTTCTTTTTTTTTTTTTTTTTTTTTTTTTAAATGCAAATCCTTCTTGTCATTCAGCAGGTTCTTACTGGAACTTCCTGATGCAAATACCTCTTCACATGCAGGGCTTTTTCTTCCACATCCCACTGTGACTCCTGCAGAGAGGAACTGTTCTAGGTAAACGAAATCATTGAAGCTTTACTTACTGTTTAACTAGTTTGAAATGAATCTGTTCTCTAGGCTTACATCTGCATTAAACTGCTAATAGGATTCATCTTCAATGTGGCAATTGGACACTTCATTCGTGTTCTGAACTACTTTAATGGCCTGGACTGCTAACAGGAATCCTTCTACACAGAACAGCTATTTGATATTCTACCTACTACTTCTTCAGGTATTCTGGGATTCTTGCTAGAGAGAGAGAGAAGCAAATTAGGCACAAAATAGAGATGCTTTCTAGGGTGTATTACAGAGCTTTAATCGTTATCTTGCTATCAGAAGAGAAAACTTGCTATTAATTATCATGTAATGACTGTTTCATCTTCAACAGGTTTTCAGTTGCAGTATCAAGCTAAAAGTTGGCCATCTAACCTACTATAAGTTGCATTCTTTGAAAGAAAGACACTGGCTACCCCTTGAACTCCAGGAATACAATTAGGCAGGAGAAAAAAACCTACAAAAATGTAGCTGAGAGCTACAAAGAAAGAAAATAATAGGAGACATTTGCCTGTTAGACCAGTGGAAATTGTCAGTCAGTTTAATGCCATATTTGAATCCAATATCTGCAGTTAGTACTTACAGTTCCTTATTACCACATGGGTGTTGGAGATTCCGATGTAGAAAAAGAAAAAAAAGAAAAAAAAAGCTTTATTTTTATTCACTATAAGAAACTTTAGTGGGTTACAAGCATAATTCTGTGAACAGTTACAATCCAGAGAATCATGGAAATTCCAGCACTTTGCATTCATATTACGTGCGGGAAACTACTTTCGTCTCCATTACTCCTATAATCTGCTTTGCATTGCATGTGTTCTAGAACACCAGCCTTCTTGAGTACCTGGTCAATGTGACATTGTGAGTTTGTGCCATGGTTATGACCATCTTGATACATTCAGTTTGACTTTCCACATTTTCTTTAATTTGTAAGTAATTTTTAAAAATTTCTTTCCTGAGGTTTGATTTTTCGCTTGTGTTATCTTCCCTCTATTTGCTGGACACTGAAGTGCAATTTTTTTTTCTTTTTTGGTCCACTTATAGTCCATACTTCACATGTGAAAAGATCTACTGTTAAAATTTAACTTTCACCAGACAGCTATCTAATATGTTCGACATCTCTGTTCTCTGAAGGATTGGCTAGTAAAACTGCAAGACATAGGGCCAGGATTCTCCTCAGAGGACTGGTTTTGATGTTTTGCTCCTTTAATGATGCAAAGCTGTTTGGTTTATGGACTCTGAGATGGAGTCTCTCCTGTTGCAAGCAACTGCTATTACTGAAAATAAAATCCCAATAACAGAAACTTTATTGGTGATGGTGAATGAACCACACACAGCTGACTGGTGCTTTCATCTCCAAGCTGAGACTTTGACAATACAAAAAATTAGTTTTGTCAGAAAGATGTGTCTACTATTACACCCAGGAAGCGACTGTAGTGCATGGTGCACAAATAATCAGAAGTGCCTTTCATATGTTTGGTTCTCGGGGCAAGGATTTAAAAGAGCCCGTGGCTGACAGCAGAGCGGGGATTGCTATACACAGGAGAAAAATGAGGCTAAAAAGACAAAGCCCTTGCCCATCCTACACCTTTCAGGATCCCGCGGGTGAGCTGGAAGAAATACGTTTCTAATGACATCCCCAGATGAAGCTGACCATTTCAGCTCACTTAGGGGAGGAATGTCTCACCAGTGCCCCACTCATAAAATACTTAATGTCCCGGTCTCTCAGTGCGGCGTGTTGGCGGGCCGTTCCCGGCGGGAGAGAGCGCTCGGTAGGGGTGGCAGCGGGCGCTGCCCGCTCTCTCCCCGGTCGGGTGCGCCTTGCTGGGTGCGAGCGCGTCCTTGCCCCGCGCCGGCTGCAGAGGGAGCGGCGGCGACTCCACCTCGGGACCGTGAGGCCACCAGCGAGGAGGCCCTGCGGGACAGGCAGGACTGGGACTTGGAGGGGCCCAGTGGTCACTGGTTTCATCCTTTGTTTTGTAGGTGGAAAGCACTTTGTGGTTACTTCGAGAAAGTGTTGAGCTTTATTCTTTCTCATTTCCTTTTTTTTCTGTTTGAGGTTTCATCCAACATATACTCCCAAAATTAGAAATTATTCCGTTGTTTCCTGATGTAAAATGCTGATAGCCTTGGCTACTGCTTCATAACACTTGTTTGGAACAATCCCGTTAACACCAATGGGACCTTTTGTGAAATGGAGGAGCCCTTGCAAGCTGATATATCTGTGAGTAAAATATAAATCCTCATTTCTGCTTGAGTTTACAGACTGCATACAGTAAGAGAAAATTGCTAGAAAACATCAGTACTCAGGACTGAATTATGTGGAAGCATTGAATATTATTAAGGAACATGAGACTATATGCAAGGAGTCTCAGTGGGATAGTCTCAAGATCAAACAAGCAATAGTTACTGCTCTCAGAAACATGAGCATTTAGCCCTTATTGGAAGATCTAACACAGATCAATTGCATCAGTTAAGAACGTTATCCTCTCCAGAAGTCAAAGAGTCCACATAAGCCTGTCATGAATATATATAAAAATATTCCTAATTAATTCATTGGGTGTTCTGAAGTTCACAGAAAGTAAGGGTTTCTTTTGAAGCAAGAGACATGAAAAAACAAACTCCTGGCTCAGGGTGATGAGAAGAAGAAATAAATCTATAGGAGACAGTGCTGACAAAAAATTAGGGGAGTTGTTCTGGAAAAGTCAACAGAAAAAATGCAACTTTATTCATGAAAGTACAGTTTTAACTCTGTCAGTAATAGTACCATTTGCAGGTACCACTAAAAAAAATTGTAATGGTCAAATACTCAGCATCACCTCAGAAGTCAAATTACTCTGGTTTTAATTTTTTTGTTAATAGCTCCCTTATCTCATTAGAAAAGACAAAAGCTCTGAGTAAAGTTAAGGATTGGGTGTGTATGCTACAGATGGATCTTCAGAATTTAAAAAGAGATAAAACTCAAGACACAGTCATTAAAGATAGCATTGAATTTAGCTCTACAGATCCCGATACAAGTAAAAGCATTACAAGAAAAGCAAAAGTAACTAGAGGAAACTGTAAGAAGAGACATGGAGTGATTTCAAAAGCAAAGCAACAAGATTTAGATGTTGAATTGAGAAGGGTTCTGGGAAAAGGAGGTAAGCAGCCAAGTGTGAGGTCTGCTCAAGAAGAGTTGGAAGAGGCAAGGGATGTGACTAGACCAGACATTTCAAAAATATACGAGAAGAACTTCCAGCAGAGCAAATCTGAAGAGTCTACTTCCACCCCAGTGCTGCCTGTGAAAGTGGTTGCAAGGTCTATTGATGAAATAATTGCTTCCCTGCAGTCTACTTCTCCATCTCCCTCAGACCAGATGATCAAAGAACTCCTGGAGAGTGTTCTTGGCCAGAAATGCAACATAAAATGGAACTAGATGAACCAGAACAAGAGCAATATTTTTCTCTTGGGTAAATATTACTTTTATAAGAGTTGTATATTTTTTTTTCCAGCTCCTACAATGTGTTACAACACAGAAGCCAGACAAAACAAATGGATAAAGACATTAATGTATCCTAGAATATTCTTCACTCTTTCTTCTGCTAGTTTTCTTATGTCCCTTAAAAATGAAAATGAGCCAATATCAAAATACATTAAAACATTACCACTTTTGGGGTGTTATTTTTATTATACTGCTTATAGCTTCAAACACATTTTTCTTTATTCTCCATCCCCTTTTTAAACTGACATATTCCAGTATGACAGATGAAAAAGTGCATGATATGCATTTGGAATATCATAAAAAGTATTGCTTCTTTTAGTTATTGTTTAGCTTGTGAAGTCTTCCTAAGACAATTTTTTTTGGTCATAATTATGTAAGTCATGTAAACTGCTGTAAGAGAGTTCCTTCAACTAATTACAGCAGGTGATATCAGTAATCCTAGGCATCTGGTAGATGCTAGAGAAAACTTTCCTAGATTTTCACCAGAAGTTTGCCAATTTATTTGTTAACTAAACTGTTGACTTAGTATCAGATGGCTTTTTGTCCTCTCTAGGCAAGGCTTATAGTTTCATTTCAGTTCCAGGACAGCTAAAACATACAGTACCTTACATTTCCTAAAAGTGAGAATGACTTGTTTTTGATTGAATACAAAAACTAGAAAAGAAAAAAAGCCCACCTGAACTAAGTTAATTTAAATATGAAAGTCCATGAGCAGCAGTAATATCAAACCGCATTTCCAGTAGATTTAAGTCCTCTGATTTGATTCTATTTTGAAAGCTATTTTGTGAGGCTTTTAGTGTCTCCACTATCTGCATATTTTATGGTGTATTTCAATTAGCATTGAAATCAGAGAAAACTTTTCTCAATGAGGCAGCATTGGGATTATATCTCTTCATTGCTTGACTTGTATTTTAGGGACGTAATAATTTGGAACTGTTGGGTTGGAATTTGTCCATTGATTACAAAAATTCTTTAGACAGATGTGAAGAGGGTTAAAGAATTATTAGTCCTGGAAAACTTTTGTTTAACTTAGCAGAAATAATTAGTAGTAATTAGTTATGTGTTCAGAGTTTGTAGTTTTCTTACTTTTTTATAAATTTGTCTTATGTTCTAGATAAGATTTTCAAAGTTTGGCCTCTGACAAGCCCTGATTTGTGAAGTGAACTGATTTTTTGTCATTTGTAGTGTGAGCTGCTGGGCTCTGAGCTTTGAAATCCTGACCTGGGATAATGTGATATTTAGGGGTTTTTTTTCTAATATTTGATCAATGAGATTAAAAATAAAATTAAAGTTTGAACCTAGTGATGGCTTTCTGTTTCAGATTTTTGTTGTTTAATATTTTTTTAGGTACAGACATATGGACACTAGTGAGGATGAATGAGACTCTTCTTGCTGATTACCTTTTATTTGAATTCAAAGGCTTTTGCAGCGGGTGTCTTTTGAACTGAAGTGACCTTATAATTAGGTTGAAGGCTTTAGCAATTCTTTATTAGTAGTAGTGTTAGTATCAGTGTTAGTATCAGTATTAGTATTAGTATTAGTATGCATGGGTTATTTACTTTACACTGAGCTTCATAGCTTACATTTTCTAATAAAGTAAGAAATGTATTGTTCTAAGTGAAGAAGGAAAAGAATGGAGCTAAAATGAAAACCTACCTTTAGAATTAAATGTGTTTTTTCATTTCTTACACACACACACACAAGAATTATGTTCTGTGTTATTCTTCATCTTGCACTAATGACTGGTTAGCACTGACACCTTATAGTGTTGCTGAGGGGGCTGAGTGCTGAATTTTCCCCTGCACTAAAATAGCATTATCTGGAAATAAAATGCCAACTTGGTGGGACATCATTACTTAGCCCTGTGTCCTCTGAAGGAAATTGGTTATCAGTTATGTTTCCTACCATATTTTCAGTGAAAACATAAAAATTTTATTATAAGAATAATGTAATTTCCAATGTCTGGAGGGTTTTTGGTGGTTTGTTTTTTTTTTTTTTTTGCCTTGAGGCTTATTGCTAACTCTGAAGTATATTGAGATACTAAGTATATATTTGGTTTAGTATCCATAGGAGGGTGTTTATATTTGTCTCAGAAATGCACTATCTTTGTGAAGAACCTGCAGCTCCTCTTTAGCTGGTTACTCAGATGAGCTTATAAGGGTGGTAAGTAAAGGAACATTTTTGTTCTCTAAAAATAACATCAAATTTGAATGCTTCTGTTAAGCAAGGCTATAGAGTCCACTCTTCTAGCAGCAAGACATCATAAAATAAAAACATCTCTAGCGCTTTTCAGTTAATCTCAGTAATGAGGCATTGAAACTTTCTCTGTAATGCATCAATACTCACAAAAGTGGTTTGATGGAGAAAAAGGTTTGATGGAGAAAAATTCAAGAAGATATAGACTGATATTTGCTTTATAAATAAATACAAACAGCTATTGCTTATAACATTACAGCATCTCATTTATTATTTGGTCTATATGTTCTTTATACTTCAGCTGACATGACAATTATGTTAGAGATATACTGATGTATAATAAAACAGTATCTTTAGCAGGCTTGCTGAAAATGTTTCTTTTTTGTTTTTTCACTTTCAGTGCTATCAGATGTATTGCAAGCATCATGAAAATAAACAAAATACTTCATTTTTTCCACTTAGTTCTATTCAGATGGTGAAAGCCCTAATTCTTCCTATTGGGTGTTTTTTTGTTGTTTTTTTTTTTTTTTTGTTTGTTTGGTGTTTGGGTTTTTTTTAAGGGTGGGAAGAGGAGATGTGTGTTTTGGAAGTTTTAAATTAAATAATTTAATTACATTAACAAATCACTAAACTTCCTTGGGCCTTACAGCCAGTCTGACAGCTAGTAGTAATACTGCATGGTTTCTCTTAGGACTGTGAGCCTAACACATAAATGAGAAAGTTCCACTTCATATTGACATATGTTTTCCTTAATTATAAACAGATTCTCAGTGTTGCTTAGCCATGCTTCAATTGAAAATTATTCTTTTCACTCAAAATGAGAGAGTCAAATGTCTCAAAATCTACCTGCAAAGGACAACATCTGTTTCCATCAACTTAGTAATAGGAATGCAGTAATCTCTGTAAATGCTAGTACTGCTTAAAAAAAATGCTTCTTTTTCCCATTAAGTTATCAACAACTACACCTTAAACTATTAAAATAATCTAGAGATTATTCATCTGAGTGCACCAGTTCCCAAAAAGCAAGCCTACCCCCTTGTGATATTGAGCTGCAGTTGTGCAGGGCTGATATTTACACAATGTGATCCTATTTTGGATGGGCTGGATCTTGCCAATTGCTTGCCAGCATATATCAAAATTTAGCAATCTGTTCATTCCCTGAGATGCTGCTTGAAGAAGGTCTGATTTCTGGAGGGTAGTCAAAAAGAAGCAGGGATAAGAGAGGTGTGTTCCTTAGACAGTTGAACTACTTAACTATTTATCTGCATTCTTCCCAAGCATATGGAAATAGGCAGGGTTAGCCTTTGGGTATGAGCATGGAAGAAGTGGTTGGAAAGTGAACCAGAATGGAGTGAGGCTGAACATATGCTCTAAGCTGAAAGAAAGGTCCTCTGATTCCCCCTCACATTGCAAAGCATTCCTGATGCTTATTTTTACTCTAAAAATTCACAGAGTTTCAAGCCATGATGCTGAAGATGGGGGGTGGGTAAAGACAACATGGGAGAAACATTCTTCTGTCTCCTCCCACATGAACTGAGATTCTACCTGAGGAGCTCACTGGAAAACCTGATTCCAATTATCATCTGCTTAGTAACTTTTGTGATTCTTGTGGAATCCAATCACTTCTGAGCCTGTACTTTTTTTCAGTTGTCTATTAGGGGGCACTGATCTGCAACCTCCTGTCATGCACAGGTATCCTATTATATTTTCTGACATGAAGAAAGCTGGAAAAAATAAATTTATTTCCCCAATCCACAGAAACTATAAGATAGTGGTAAACAGGTCCCTAGTCACTGGCAAAAGCAAGATGCTTACAGTTGCTACTGAATGCACTAGTGTATTTTCTTTCATTTTCCCTGTGTTTTAAAGTAGCTGGCAAGAGCAATAGAATACACTGGGGTTTAGTGTTTTGTTGTTGTTTTTTCCAAAGTAAACTTGGAATGATGATTAGGCAAATAGCAAAATGCAAACTTTTTTTTGCCTGTTTTCATACTTATAAAATTGGTGTTTCAAACCTGATTTCCTAGATTTCTCTGATTAAATATCAACAATATTTCATCCTAATTAGGACCATCAATGAAACAAAGTGTGTTTCTATAGAATTATCATATCTGCTTCAATTCCCAAAGTTATCCCTTTTTGTGCATCTTTATTGTTCACAACATCATCTGTTCTAGACTATTACATATTTTATGATCTACTAGAATAACCATAAAATAGTTAAAAAACTGTTTCTGCTTTAGCATTATATATCCTTAAAATAACATAAAGAACCATAACTTTAATTCAATGATGATCATTCCTGAAAGATTTCTCCCAATATTAGGTGCAAGTAATATATAACAGTGAATGTACTGTGGGAATCTTACAAAGGGTCAGAATCTGCCAGTTTTACTTGTACTGAATAAAATCAAACATCCATAAGTGGTCCTAATGTCAAGGGGCTACCTAGAAAAAGAGGCCTTATGTTAAAAAAGAAAATTCATATCAAGCAAGCAACAAATAAAACACTGTTTTCTGCCTATACAGTAGTCTGAGACTTTGCTGGAGTCAACCAGTGCACTCCATTAACTGGTAAGTGTATTCTTATTCCTCTGCCTTCCACAACCAGCTGACTGAGTTTTATATAATTTTGATTCATGCCTTTATGCAATTTTTAACCTACTCATTCCAACTTTCTTTCTAGCAATTCCAGCTCATTGTTTTTAGCTTACTCTAACTTTTTTTTTTTTTTCTTTCTTGCTGCTCACTTTTAAGACTCCTTAAGTGCCTTCAATTTTATTTATAAACTTTGCCTCATTAGCACTATACCAACAGAAGATGGAATGATTTTGTCAGAGTTGCTGAGAATTGGGCCTTCATCCGTACTTGCAAACAGGTGCACACAAACAAAGATCTTGTATACACCACTGCTTGCCTCTCCCAGCTGTAGACATGGAAAAGGCAGAATTCCTGTGTGTCACAATATTCTTGATACAATAAGTTGCAAAACAAAGTATTTTCATCAGTTCCATCTTTCCCAACCTTTCTGTTGAAGGAAGCTGTTACTGATAATGCTTCAAAATACAGACTCATTTTTTCAAAAACTAGATAAAATATTCTGGGCAGAGATGACTGTTTTTTCCATTCTGAGACCTGTTTTTGCTCTCTTACCACATTTATGCTTCACTGATTTCAACATATTTATCCTCTGCTCTCACTGACATGAGAAAAGATTCGTTGTCATTAGCAGCCTCTTCAAACATGCAAGTCTAGATTAAACCTGGCACTGTAACGTTTCTGGAGGAGGAGGTTGGCAACTAAGAACAACATTTCTGAGCTCATACTGTTCTGTCCAGTGAAAAAGGCAAAAGGAAATGTGAAAGCAAGGCAAAGTAAACTCTTGTAATAAAAGGTGAAATTTCTTCCAAAGAAGTACTCCAAGGAGGTTTAGGTATTAGTTCTATTTCCATTTCTAACTCTCAAAACAATATTTAGTTGTGCTAAGATTGAAAGAAGTCAGTCTCTCCATCTAGGGCAGAATCCAAGCCTCCTAATGTTTATCTTAAAGACTTATATCTATTCCACCAAAACCAAACTATATGATATATAGGACAGGTTGGATAAGGCCTTGAACAACCTGGTCTAACAGGAGGTGTCCTTGCTCATGGCAAGGGGTAGAGACTAGATGATCTTTAAGGTGGTTTTCAGCCAAAAACATTTTACAACTGCATGAATCAATAATTTTCATTAAACAATGATGCTGCATGGAAGTATTTCATAGAGTTATAGGACTGCAAAATGTTAAGGGGTGAAAGGGACCTTAAAGATCACCTAGTCTGAACCTCCGTGTCATTAAAGACCTTTAAACCTGCCTAGTTTCAGCATAGCCTTGTAATATACACAGTCTATAGTCAAATTATTACTGGGGGGGAGCTTGATTTCCTGTTTTGGATGAGATTCTCAAAAAAAATAGATGGGCTACCACAAGAAAGGAATATGGGGGCATAAAGGATCTGGAATCCTTGTTCAGGAGTATTTGAGGAAGGTGGAAGGCAGAAAAAAATAATTCATAATTAAATTTTTTTTATAGTTTTTTTTTTCAATTTTGGGAATCTCCATTTATTTTTAAGATGCCTTATCTATTTCATCCTCTATTCCATTTAGCACATAATCTAATCCTTTCCTGTTGGTGCAATTGGCATCTTTTGGAGGTAAAAGAAGGAAAGATGTATGACTTCTTCCTCATTTTTATAAAGACATTGCAAAAGTATTACATGTAATTTGGACTTTGAGGGCTGTGATCACACACTGCACTGCAAAAAACTTCTTTTGATGAATATAAATGAATGGATTAAATTTTCCAGCCAAACAAAAAAGACATCACTGTGCTATGCAAAATTACTTTTGATTGTTTGTGTTTAAACTGTAAGCTCAAGTCAGTGTTAACACTTCAAATTGGTTTTCTATTATTAAACTAAAAATCACTTAAATTTAGTAAAAGCCACCTTACTGGAGTCATTATTGTTCACCTTTGTGAACAATTGTTCCTTAATAATTCATATAGTACATCCACCCAGTAAAAACATTGTTTTTTCTATGATCCTGTATTTTACCATTCAGAGTAACTCTCTTGCCATCTGATTGTAACATGGGAACATCCAAGCTGAGAGTGTTAACTGGCAGATAGCTGGGGCATGGAAGATGAAAGATGAAATTTGAAAGCAACCCGGTGTTTCAGCCTACTGTGTTAGACTCCCAGACCTGCTAGCTTTGATTCTTAGCTATTTTTATGAATCATTTAACTACCATGAACCTAGTCTCCCTAGGGAATCAGGAGGGAAATAAAAAAGGAAAGAGGAAAAAAAGATGTAGAGAGAGACTTGGGAATAAAGGGAGTGAGTGAGAAAATTTAATGGAAACTTTTAGAATTACTCATGGATTTTCTGGATGCAGTGTCAAAAGAGGCAACATTTGAAACTAAGCTGGTGTTTCTGACAATTAAGTGGCTTAAGAAAAACCTTACTTTTTGCTCATTGGAGGTGAAAACAATCTCAAAAATTCTTTTGTAAAGAGCTCTCAGAGACACGTGTAGTGTCCAGGATTCATTACATTGTTTTCATACTCACCCTTGTTTTGCCACTAGGCATTGTGTTGGGCTTTTTGTTTACATTGTTTCAATTTCATATCTATATGTTTATTCTAATATACAGTCTACGACGTTGGTTAAAAAAAAAGTTCTTCCAGTTACATCTTTCAACACTGTCTAGTACCAGAAATCCTTAGGAAGTTAGGATCTGAAACAGTCTTCCCTCTTGCCAACACTTTCTGATTCATACCAAAATATTGAAGTTTTAGCAGTCTAAATGGCCATGAAAGTAATCAAGAGTTCTACAGTAAAGTCTCAAAATCTTTGAAATATTATCAATTTGGCCAATGAGAAAAAAATGTTTATGACTACCAGAGATACACAGCACTTCATATTTTGCATGCTATTTCAGTCAGTATTTCAAAGTGATTAAGGGCATTTATATTTAGCACTGAATGTATAAAAGGATGTTATTAAAACCTCAAATACTACCCCTGTTTTAGCTCAAACAGCTCCATGAGTTTGGCCTTTAGCTGCTCACCAATATTCTCCACACCATTACATTTTACATTGTACTACAGTAAACCATTACCACAAAACCTCTGGAGCAATGTAATTTGCTGAACCAGAAAATTGAGATAACCACTTGTATAGCACATTTTGACTGAGCTCATCACTTCTATAATGCTTGGTGATGATGAGTCTAAGGCAGAGAATCTGGTGAAGAGTTGCCACAGACATTGTGCATATTGAAAGCAGACAGACTTTAATGACAATCTGATAAAAAATGGCATGGTGTAATTGCTCCTTATATTATTATATAAAGGCTATATCAGAAACTCAACCCACAGAAGTTAAACCAACAAAGAGAAAACTGTTTGCAAATATCTTCACTGATGTGAACACTGGTGTAAGATTTCAGTATTGTATCTATGTGAACAAATGACCAGGTGAAATTTCTAGTCTAATTTCATCCTTCTCAGGACACTGACAGTTGAGGCAGCTGAAATAAAAAGTCATCTATGTTTGTTTCTGTGCAAGCAGGCAAGAGCCATGGAAAATATTTTATAGGGGTATGAATAGAGCAGTGGTTCTTTACCTGTTACAGGGAAAGTTTCATTTTGGAGATAGAGTAAAACTATTTTAAGCTTTACAGCCAGAACAGAGCACTAGTTCAGTAGGTCTGGGATTGAGAGAAGACAAGCTAAAGGCAAGAGATTCTTTGGGGCATCTGTGCTTTGTAAAGCTAAAGGCAAGAGATTCTTTGAGGCATCTGTGCTTTGTACTGTGCAGAGGAATGATGTGTGAGGCAGCACTTCTTGACCTAGCTCTGGTTAGCAGACATGTCAGTCTGGCTTAAATCATCCTGCCTGCAGTGACATGGCTACATCACTTAGAAATATCTGAGTTACCTTTACTAGATTGTCACACACTGCAACTAACTTGCACAATTGCCAAGTCCCACTAGAAACAAGAAGTGTGCTTGCCACCAAGCCAAAGGGCAGCAGTAATTGGGTCTCATAACCTTGCATTCAGGAGCATCTTCCTGAGCTTCCTGTTATAGAAATTAAGGAAAGGCCTGTAGTTCTTCAAAGGAAATCAAACTTACTCACTCTAAATGCACAAATATTACATCTTTTTCCTCCTTTGCGGCAAGCTGAGGTGTAACTAACACCCAAGTTTCTGGTTTTACTTCTGAGAAGAAAGCTGTTACTTTTATCACACTCTTAGTTCCAATGAGGATTTGTGAGAAAGCTAGATGAAACAGCATTGCACCAGAAAAGGTGAAAATAGCACATCATATACACATAGGTCAGCTTTACATTGCCCATTTTTCCAAATTAAACATTTTTATTTTAAAATGCTAGATTTTACAAAAAAGCTAAGACTCAGAAATGACCTGTTCGTGATTCTTATCAAGGGCTTCAGGGAAAAATAAAAAAAAAAACTTAACAGGTCTCATCTGCTGAGACACTAACAAGTTTTGGAAAAGAAATATCTACAAAGAAATTGTGATATTGAGACAATCAACTATAGCTAAATTTGAATGACCCCGTGAAATTCCCATTGGGATATTTCTCTATGACTAGCAAGTATTTTTAATTATCATAAACATTTTCTGATGCAAGAGTGGCATCACTTCTGTGATACACTGTGTGGATAAAGTACCCATTTATGCACAAGGACATTTATGCATAAAACTTGCCTGCAGCTCTTGCTCAGACACCAATGGAAGTCTCTTAATTTGAATGATGCAAATGTGAAGACTTCTTTACTCTGCCTTGGCTCCACCAGGACCTCATCATCTTGTGACAGACAAATTGCTAGGAATTATATACCTCTCTTTTACCAACTAATACTTATAATGTGACATCTCATGTAATTTTTAATGATTCAGGCATATGACACCAGGTGATGCCAAAGACAAGAGAGGAAAAACTAGTTGAATCTATGACTTTCTGGAAATTCTAGCAAGGCACTAAGATTTTGTATATTGACAACTTTTTTTTCCTCAAACTAAGATGCTTCACAAAACCTTTAGATTGATGCAGGAAATATTTCCATTAACCTCTTGAAAATATAATTGTATAAAGAGAACTGAATACTGTATTCACATTTGCAAACTTTGTTTTACCATGTTGCTGTTATTCTGTTCTCCCAGCCTGAGCCATAAGATTTTCAACCAGAGTGTAATTTAAGAGGTCTTGAAAGAACCCCTAAGGAGATTAAAATATCATTGATGGCTAGAGTGCATTTA
The DNA here is from genome assembly GCA_013401135.1 of Cettia cetti. Lineage (NCBI taxonomy): Eukaryota > Metazoa > Chordata > Aves > Passeriformes > Sylviidae > Cettia > Cettia cetti. The sequence goes on from VZUI01093670.1 coordinate 15,941, forward strand.
GTTTGTTTGTCATTAACTATTCAGTACCATGGTTTCTTGCCTACAGACTTTATTGAAATGATTTACATGTGCCACAGCTTCACATCAAATTCCAGATGTTCACAGTAACAACTGCTGTCTGAAAATACTGAGACACTCTTTAGAAATAAAATATATGAGGCTTTCAAGATGTGATGCATCAAGTGTTTTTGAAGATAATGAATTCAAGCTAGGAGGAGTTTTCTAGCACCTTTCTGCTCTTTGCATGTTTTTGACAGTAAGTCTGAATCAGGAATGTGGCTAAAATTATCCCTGGGTGAATCAGCTTTTCATTATTTACCAAGCTTTTTTCAAAGCATCATCTAATTACAGAAAAGACAAGACAAAGACTTCAATAAATCCTGTTTTTAAAATAAACTTGACTTGAGGTTTTAACTGTTCCTCACTCTCAAGATGAGTTTTCTGCTGTGAACCCAGTATAATTGATGCAACTACAACACACCCATCCCTGCCTGTTTGCTTGGGGCTGGAAACATAAAACCATTCCTGACAGGAGCTAGAGTCTTGTGTCAGGTATAACCTACAGCGACCATAAAGGATTCTTGTGTAGTTGCTGACACTTGAGGGTTTATTGCACAGCTGCTGATTTTTCAAGATGTTCCCTGTCAGCACAAGTTGCACTTTGTCAGCTTCTGTCCACATTTAACACAAAGCATTCCTGGGAAATTTTCATTCAAGTGATGCTTGTGGATCAGGCTGCAGTTGCTCCTTGCACGATGGTCCAAGAACAAAGCACCTAACAAGGTACATTTTCTGCTTTTCTAGCCACAGGCATCTGTTACATCACCTCTGTGCCTACTGAAGCTCACCACAATATGCACCAAAATCTTGACATCACAGACTTCCAGTATTTATTGACTGCAGAAAGCAGATTAAGCAACCTTGGCCTTACACTTCCTGAAAATAGTAGTGCTAGAAACTAAGTAACCTGGCAACAGGCTGGAAATAAAAGCTTGAATACAGTATCCCAGGCCAAAGGAGAATTATCATCATATGGAACTTTAATGATGAATGGGCTCATGGATCACAAGGGATATTGTGCTAAAATCTGTGAGGACCTAGGACAAGTGCTTGCAATTTGTGTGTATTTAAAGGTGTCCCAAAATTACTACTTTGCATTCACTCATCACAGGAAGGAAATTATTAATATTCAACCTAGTACTCAGTAACTTGGTGCCAGAGCAAATCCATTCCACATTATAGACAACAATGCAAAGAAGATATAATGGGTGTTACACATTTGTGATAAATAAATTCCTGGTGTCTCCTCCATTGACAAAGATAATGTTTCAATACAAAAGACCACAAAGGATCATTTGTTTTCAAACACCTGACTTTTCCAAAATTCTCTTATCACATTCCAGAATAAGAAAACATCTCTGAAGATACTCAATCCAGTAGCACTTACTACTTTAATCAATACCTCTTTACAGAAACAGTAAAGAGAAATAAATGAAAACTTATTAATCACCAACTGTCTGTAGGAGCTCTTCTAACATTTGTAAAACAGTGTTAAAAGCACAGTGTTCTGTACCAGTTATCCAGCTATTTGCTTCACCAATTCCACCATTCAATGTGTATATTTCAATAAATATTTCAATGTTATTTTCTTTCTACAATGCAGGCTCTGCAAGCAGGGAAAAGAGGGAGACTGGTCTCTGAATTTTGGAGGAAAACTGCATCTAAATTATCAGTATCTGAGTAGTAATAGCAACAAAGTGCATCTATGATATTTTTGGTAATTTAGAATGAAGAAATATCAAAAATACTCACAGTATTTGTATATTCTGACTTAAGACAGGAATATATGAATGGCACACAGTCAGTTTAGAGTTTTCACTTTTTTTGAATTCTGGGGGTTTTTTGCTTTCCTTCAAGAGCTTAGACTCACTGATTTTAGGTTTTTCGACAAGCAGAAAAAGGATAATAGGGAATTCTCTCCTGAAGGAAAAAAATATCAGTCCAAGTCCAGGAAGTCTTCATATATTGCACGTTCATTTATAGATTGATATCTCTATTTTCTCATCCCTATAGGATCTGTCTAAGATTTGATAAGATACTGACTTCAAACCTGAAACTACCACACATCTCATATTTTGTCCTACAAATCCAGGATATACAGGTTGCCATACTCACAGGATCCATCTCATGCCATCAGGCTAGCAGACAAAAATCAAACAAACTCCTTTACAGTCAGTGGGAACACTTTCATGAAAGTAATTTTGTAGAGACTGACACTTCTTCAACATAGACCTTCTTGTGATATATATCAAAGACTAACTACTTTGGAAAAAACCACCCAGCAACAGGACAATTTATTAATTATCTCCTATAAGATTCCTCTCATGATCTGATCAATATGTTTGACATAAAGTGACATTACATTTGGGAAGCTCTGACAAATCATTTTTCCTTGGGTTGTTATAAAGTGCTCCATTTTCACTGAGCCTGTGTTAAGACTGCCTACAGGAATCCCCCAAAAAACCCTGCATTTTTTCATCCTAAAAACCTTAAGCAGTAGTATTTTCCTGAATATCTATCAAATGAAATCTTGAAAGACTGGCTGGTTGATAATATTTGATAGAAGGTCAATATTTTTAAAATAAAATTCAGCTCCCAGATTTGTAGGCAGAAAGAAAAGGAAGCACTTCTATTGTTGGGGGAGCCCTTGTGCAAGGACTGAAACCAGGAATTTTGAGCAACTCCACATCTGTGCATCTTCCCAGTCAGATGTGTCTGCATTCTCCATCCCTTGACACACCACTATCCCTGTGCTCTTCTTATATCACAGAGACTGTATTTGTGATTTCTTTCTTGTCAGAGTTCTCTGTCAGCTGAATCCCCTGTACTCTCTAATGTCCCTCTCCTGCAGCAGGGAAAAATGGGGAAGAAGCCTTTGCCGTCTGACTGAGAATTGTGCCACATGGCAAAGGGAGTACTTATGGTTTCAGATACTGGAATAGAATTTGGAAATATTATTGCAAATCCAACCAATTTCTTTCTAATTCATAGTGATTTTTAGACAGTACCATATTATCAACACAGCACGCTACACTTAGCTTAGCTAACATACCTCAAATTCAGGAATTATGAAAAAGTGGCCTTTCCAATAAAACATGCAAAGACAGTTTGCAAGAGACAGTCAAAACTGTTGATAAAACAGTCATCTAGCATTGATTTTTTTAGATTTTGTCTCATTTCCTCAGAATATTATCATAAAAAAGTCATAAAAGTTAACAATGCATAAGTCTATTTCTTTAGTTTTTCCCCATTACCCTTAATGCTTCTTGCTAAAAGTCAGAATTTCATAAAACTAAACACTTTTAGATAAGGATGTGCTCTTTACAAGCAAGTGATGAAGCTGTGTGATATAAATAAATAAAATTAAAAATTAAAAATATCATAAAGCCCTTAATGACATCGCTGTGCTTTATATCTGATAATGTTTCAGAACATCTGCAAGATGTTCCTAGGAAAAGACCTTCACAGAGACACAGAACTGTACAGGTCAGCAAATCATCTCCTGAAGACCTTCAGGCATTTTTTTTATTTTTTTTCCCCTTGAGGAAAAGTAGCAGTTGCCTCCATTTTAACAGTGTTCCATGAAGAGTTCCAGCACCACCATTCACCAAACATAAACAGCAAAAAGTCTAAGATAAGACTGCGCAAAAATCACAGATGATGATCTATCGATAGGTAGGGAGATTTTTATGAGGTTTCCTGGCACTTGGGATGTATCTTTCGGGCTTACCCTGACAAGGAAGTGGCCTCCTTAAGCCTATTGAAATTAAAATAAAAGATGAAAAATCACAGAATGTACAGTTAAGCTGTGTAGCTAACCAAACTTCTATCTTCCATTTTCTTTTCTACTTCAACCTGGCAGCATTCTTTAGAGAGGGGACCCAAGAGTGTGGCAAAGTATGGGCAAATTTTTCTCTATAATAAACCCTATCAAGAGGACAATGCTACAGGTGAGAGCAATATTCTTGAACTGAACAGAAGACATCTCACACATCCTCTCTGCCTTTCAAACTTGGTTAAATTTGCTAGGAATAAACTAACCTGACCCTTTTCTTTTTCATTTTTGGGGGGTTGTTTTTGGTTTTGTTTTGCTTTAACATGTTTTCATTTTTTAAAAAAGAAAAGAGAAGGTAAAGTGTTAGTGCATTAGAAGAATGCAGACAAATGTGATGCCCTATAATACTTTCACTAACTAAATTTATTCTTAGAGCTGCCCATCTGTACTGTGACAAAGAAAGTACGAGGATGGGAATTAAAGGAAAACAATTCGAAAATATTTATGAAGTAATAATTTTGTGTGCTGTGGTTTTACATGTTTCTCTATTATATGATGCAAGAAAAGATTTTTCAAAAAGCTCAGTATGGTTTCAAACACAGCACTTCTTACTGTGTAACTTTGGCTTTAAATACTTTCATTGTACAGGGTTACCTAAAGGCAGGGAATTTTATCATCTCTGTTTTACAAGGATGAAAACATGGGCGCTGGAGATGTAAATGCTTGTATTCTCAGATTTTGCAGCAGAAGAAAAGCAGTAGAAACAGAAATATAAGCTAGGAAAATTCTACTGCAGAGTAACTCCCTGTAACTATGAAAGAAATTACTAAATCTGTGCTTCTCTACCAGTTCTTACAGTACAGTTACAATGATTTGTATTCACAAGGATTTTAGAAAGGGATGGATAACATAACTATTTATCAGATGATCACACACATGCTTTTAAACAGTGAAAATAAAACTTGAAACTGTCAAAGTGCAGGGTACAAGGGTAGAAAAAGGACTAACTTATCCTGTTCCTTTTCTTTCCTTTTTGAGAGCTAAAACCAATTTCCCTAAGGATATGTTTGTTCTTTTCTATACATTCAAAGTGTCAAACTGAAGGGATTTTGACACCCATTCATTCTTAAAGGGAAACAGCTTAGCCAGCAAGAGGACAAAAAAAGGATTACTTCCCCAAAAGTATCATTTAAAATCTTGATTATACCCTAAAATGAAGGAAATGCATTCCACTACTTTTCAAATGTAAGTAGCTCAAATAATGATGGAAAAATGAAGTGACTTAAGAACAATTTCAAAAAACAGAAAAAAAAAACTTAAATTTTTTTGTATTGCAAAATATGCTCATTCTATAGATGGTTGACAAAATAGCAGAGAAATGAACATGAATTAGCAATAATTCAGATAAATGCCAGGAGACTGAATACTGTGAGTACTTTGAAATCTTTTTGAAATGGCAAAATTCATTAGAAAAGGGTTTGGGTAAAAGACAAAACTATACCTGTGGCTCAGGTCCTTGCTGAGAAAAATAATTTAAGAAAAGTTTAAAAACCCCACTAATGAAATACATTTAAAGACTGTTATGTACACGTTGTTACAATGAAACCTGTAACCTTCACCTACATTGGCCTGTGCAAACAAAATCCAAACATGTGCAAAGCATCAGCTGGCATATTTGGAGCTATTGGCTTTCTACTGATTACGCCTCAAAAAAAAAACAAAAAAACAAAAAAACCTCCACAATTATACCAGGAAAGTAAATTCTTTAAAATATTAGATTAAAAGCACTGGTGGGAAAGAATCAGACAAGGAAATGGAGGAAAGAACTGTGCTGTATATTATGCCATAGCTCAGTCCTTCAGTACATTAACAATCCCCAAGAATTTGAGAAACTGAAATTTAATTGTCTCTTGAGGAGATCTGCAGCTGCGATAGGACGGAAGATCAAGTATCAGACAAAATATATTCTGAAGTACACGACGCTCTGTGTGGCTCAAAAAGAGGGCTTTACAGCTTTCATCTCAACTGAAGATTCACAGGAACAGATGGTTAGTACACAATCCAATTGCTGCTTGCAGGAGGTGCTGATAACGCTGGAGAAGCCCATGGGGCTACTGCTCTCCCCTTCAGCCTACAGTGCCACTCATGCCCTCTCCCGCCTGTCTAGCAGCCTGTTCAAGAATTGCATTCAAGACAGAAGGGCTCCCCAGCAGAAGAAACCAAAGGAGGCCCATCTCAGACCACTGTAGCACAGTTTGGAAAGCTTTGCAAGTGGCAAGTTTGAAGACGGTTTAAGGCAAGCTGCTACCTGAGAGTGTCAGTGAACCCATTTCTGCTTCTTGAAAGACTATAGAAACCACTGAGACATAAAAGGAACAGAACTTTGCTCACATTCTTGTCATATCTGTGCTGTTTTCTTCCTTTCTAAATGAGAGGCGGGGGTGAACACAACATATTTAACACACTGGTAACTGACTTGAAGTTTTGGGATTTTTGGTCGTTTTGCTTTGTTTTCTTTTAATGGCCAGTTAGTCAAGAAAGCCACAGAATCATGCAGAAATAAGTGATGATAATCCACAGTACATGCTCATTAGTAACATAAAACCCAGTAATGTTTCTACAGTATCCTATCCTAGGATTAAGGCTAAAAAATGGAGAGAAACAGGGAAAATTACACTATAAGAGTAGGAGTTTTAGGATTGTTATCTTTTTTTTTTGCCACAAGATACATCCACATTATGTTGTTTTCTCAGGCAGCCTAACAGCTTTTCTTTTTCCCTCCCAGAAAAACCCATTTCTCCCCCAAAACCCAATTTTGTCATTAAAAAGAACACTCTCCCCATTGAAAATTATCTCTTCTTTATATCAACCAATGTTTAATGAAAATATTTGAACTCCATTATACCCTACAAAAATTATGCTTTTGCTTTCCACTTTTCAATGTGCCAAAATAAAAAAAAAAAAAAATCTTCTTTTTCAAGTAAATGATATGGGAATGAAGAAAATATTTCTCATGCTTTCTAGATTTTAATTGCATTTTTAATTCACTTTGGTTGTTTCAGGTCCAGTTTTGGAGGCCTGTTTTTTTTGGGTTTTTTTCTTTTTTACAATAAGTGTGCTGTTCAACGTAGGAAGGAGTCTACCGAATCTTGATAGCTGTAGAAGCAGGTATTGCTCTTATGGCTGCGTTAAACACTAGTGCATATATACATGAAGACTACAACCCAAAACACTCCATATTTCACCATCATTATACAACAGGATTTTGGAAGTGAGTTTGAGACACCCAAATTCCTGCAGCAACTGGGAATCAAGAGCACTGCAATCGTCCCTGTCAACTTTGCTTTATTTTTAGAGTTTGGTGATCAATGGGTACTTAAAGGATTATACGAGAATTTCTAAATATCTACATAGATAAAAAGAAATTCCCATGTCCTTTACTGCCCCTTATGATTTTAAGTTCTCTTCTGCCTGGTTAACACAAAGAGAGTTTATTTCCTTCTAATTCACATACTATTTTACATATATGAAGATCTCTACCCCACCCTCACTTAACACACCTAGTTCTTCTGGGTTTTTTCCCCCTTAGATCTTATATATTCTAAACTTTGCCTCAGATCTGGTTCTAAGTAAGTGCATAAGAAAACGTATGTGCTGGAAACAGCAGTGCGAAAGCAGAGAAAACCTCATGCAGATTTCTGGATCACACTGGAATTCTGACATTCTTGGAGGTAACAGCTGAAAGACTTGACTGTCGCTCTGCTGGAAGCAGAACAAACTCTGCTTTTCCATTAAATTCTAAATTAAATGACACCTGACATGCAGAAAGAGGCAGATTTTTTTCCAGTGTGTAAAGGGTGAAAAAATTAAAAAGGCCCAAAGGGGAACAATCAGGTTCTTCTCATCGGAAACACACAGAATAGTGAAAATCACCATGAGATTTTCAATAAATGTGTGCATCTTCTGAGGTACATGGATTTAAATGCTTTAAATATTTATTTTTATTTATGAAATGAGAATTTGTATAGGTAACATAAAAAAAAAATATCTACTGTATTATTCAGATACTTAATTGGGGCATAGAATGGTAAGATAAAAGATAATGAAAATATATTATCTGATTGTGTAAATTTTGTTTTGCAAAACATGCTGTTCTATAAGTGTGAATTGAAACTGATAATGTAAATAAAAATGAAAATGACAAATAATTCATTTTAGTAATTTAATAATCCCTTCTACACCTGCAGAAAATCTATTTTTGAGAAGCATTACAATTCTGTAATAGATTGGTTGCTTTAAATCAATAACTGACTAGAGAGTATGCCTGTAAACGCACAGGAAAAATAATTTCCTGCACTGTAACAATGGTGGTGGTTTGGCACAATTTGTGATGCAAGCAATTTACATACAGATTGTGAATTTTTGGAAAATGATGTCTTACTGATTTCACCAAATTAAGTCTACATGGGAGGCAGGTTCTCTGCCCTAGCCTCATTGAGAGTCTTCATAAGGCCTTTGAAACTGGTACAGGCAAACAGCAACTCAATTTCCAATGGTTTCTGAATGCCATGTGGTATTTTCTGGCTGTCTGCAAACTGCAGGGCACTTCCTCAGCACACTTCACCCACTCTCAGGCTGCCCACAGTGGTCATGGGTTTCTCCCAGGGGTGGGAGTAATTCACATGTTCTGCAGGCTTCTTGCTCTCCCACCCAAACTTCACAGACCTCCTGGGGCACACTGAGGCTTTCTCACTGCCCATGCCTTGGGTTTTCTGCTGGCAAAACCAGGCACACCAAGAACTCCTGAAGTACTAATACACATATTTCCTTAAAACCACTTCTTCTTTCCTGTCCTGTCTGAGAAGTGGTCAGAAGTGTGGAATTGCGTTACAATGGCAAGACACAGTAACTGTAGTTTTCCAGCTGATGCTTTAACTTCTAATAGCATGGTAGCATTCAAATATTTATTCATGATTATGATGTTTACGGCAACAGTGGAAACACAGCTACAAGAAATTAGTTTTTCTTTCCTTCTCTCTAATTTAGTAAGGAGGAAAAATTTATTTATATTTCTTCTTACTCATTTCTTGATATATGCACTGAACTATTGAAAAAGACACTTTTTTAACAAAATCTTCATTCCTAGCAACCGTGCGTAGGTGGCTGTCACATGTCATGTCCATTTTCCCCAGGGGATGTTCCTACCAGGTAACAGCTTCCCAGCAAACGGCTTATTTACTTCAGCTTCCCCAGGGCCAATTCATTTATTTCAAAGGTCCCAGAACAGGGAAATCCAGTCCCACACAGACCTGCACAGAGAAGATATACCTATCATACACTAGAGGACCACCAGCATGCACTAGGCAAGTGTTAAAAAGGACTTCTCCCCTTCAAAGCATTTAACTGGTGGAGGTGGAACAATTTTTTCTCCCTTAATCACATCACTGAGAAAGGATGGTGAACTCAAAGGGACATTTCTGAAATCTGTTGCAGCTCCAACAGTAAGCTAGCATATGACATCTTATAGCATATTTCACAGACGTACACCTGAATAACAACAGCAATCAGCAGAAAAATTCAGGAAAATGGACTGTTAAAGTGTGAGTTTCAGGAAAGGAAATGGAAACTGGCTTTGCATCTGTGCAGACAAAGCCTTGTGACTGCAGCTGGATCTGATACAAGCAGGAGCCAAGGAGCCATGCATCCATAACCTGGAAAAAGCAAATGCCTGCAACATGCAACCTTTCTGCACATGTTATAAAAGGGAGCTGTGTTTATTTAATTCTGTGCTTGCATTTGCTTTGAGACAGAATCAATGTACCAGATCCAAAATTAGAAAATAATTTTTACTTACATAAGTATTTTTACCTATCCCGACTTTTTTGTCCCCCTACATCTCTGATGTTCTGATGAAATTTATTCATGTCAGTCTGTGTATCTAATTCTGTAAACCTTTTCTCATCTGACAAGTCCCCTCAAAATAAACTTGATCCAGTAAAGCACTTTGGTGCATGAAGTCAATAGAGCCATTCATTGCTAAAAGGTAGCCACAAGACCTAAGTGCGTGTTACTGTGGATGCCTGAGAAAGGACCATTCATGACAGGAAGAGCTTCTTAAATCATCCCTGCACAGAAAAGCTTATCAATGCTACATTTTCAAGCTGACTGTTCTATGGAGATTCAGGAGTGACTTCAGCATCCATTTAAATTCTCTTCTAGAAACCATAAAACCGCATCTGAGAGAACAGCAGATGGCTTTGTGTGTCTGCAGTCCTGAGCACTTACAAATAAAAAAAGAAGAAAAGATCACAGAATATTCTGAGCTGGAAGGGACCCACAAGGATTATCAAAGTCCGACTCCAAACCCCACACAGGACAGCCCCAAGAATCACAAATATGAAACTTTAGAATTTTTATGGATACTCTCACAATCCTGAAGCATTAATTGTAGGCAGTAAGCTAAGCGAAAATAAATTCTAATTACTCACACAACATCTATTACTACAGAATAACTAGGGTCTTTCAACTCTGGTTATAAAATACATACAAAATACCTTGTATAGTGGTGAATTAGAGCTCAAGAGCAGATTACGTCACACAACATCTATTACTACAGAATAACTAGGGTCTTTCAACTCTGGTTATAAAATACATACAAAATACCTTGTATAGTGGTGAATTAGAGCTCAAGAGCAGATTACGTCATACTAGCTGAAGTTTCTCCTGTGTCTGGACAAGGCTGACACTAAACTTTTGTTCCAATTACATGTTGTATTACAATAAACAGTGGGGAAGATGCCAGCTTTCATAGCTTTCTTTCATCTAACATCATTCTTGTATTGCGCAGAAAAATTACATTTGAAATCCCTTAGCTCCAAGTGTATACACTTTCCCTGCCTTTTATTTTTTAATAAATAAGCTGAAGTACCAAGTTTCTGCTAACAAGATAAAGCAAAATCTCTTGTCCCAATATGACACAGCAAAAATACACTGAACTGTTCTTAGAGCCTCCAAATATATGGTGAATGGGTAACTCCTTTGTACCTGCAAGGATCTACTCTTCGGCAGAAGAGAATAAAAATGACTGCATGTTCCAATTTTATAAGGCATCCTCAAGGCTAAAATTATAGATGGTTTTAAAGCCTGAGAGGTAAGTCACTGGGATCCCTTGCTGTGTATTGATTAAAAAATAAATGGGATCGTTAACTTGTTAACAAAGTATCATGAGGAGAAGCAGTCTCATGGAATTCTAGGAAATCAATTTCATGTAAAAACTAATTTCTTTTCTCACCTTTTTATGGAAAGGAGGATGTCAAGGTCTAGACCAAATGGTCTGAGGACATGATGAGGAATTACAAACTCCAGAGTTCAAATTCAAGGCTGATACTGAGCCAGGGTATGCCCATAAACCAGAATATTAATATGTTTGTAAACAGGGAATACGAACCTATTCTTTTGTTGCGGCTCTATGGGAGTAGCTGAACTATCCTAACCCAGCCACTTCAAAGATGGCTGGACCTTTGCTGTGACTGTGCTACAACAAGAACAGATATGTACATGGAACGTGCTAACGTAGTGCTTTAAATCACTGGAGCTTTTCTAAGGCTAGTTCCAAGCAGCAATAAAAATATGATCTAAACTGTATCTTCGGTTATTTTTGTTCTCTGAAGGTTTTTTAATATACCAATTTTATCACTTTGAGACCCACACCTTTCCTCAGAATCACAGGTTTTGTTTTGATCTATTTTAAGGGCCTGAAAGATTTGGAAAACAGATTTAAAAATATATAATCCCTTTATTTTATTTTCAAAAGATTAGGATAAGATCATTAATTTTAATTTAAGCAAGGCTTAAAAACTAGGAAGCATCCTTATGAATTTTTAGTGAATTTGAGAAGTCATCTATACGTATCTTGTATTAGTTGAACTTTTACTTTTAGAGACACTAAAAAGTACTTGATTTCCATTTCTATTGATTTTGCAAGAAGTAACTAACTGATCTTTTGTACTGTACAATACCTAAGTAGTTCAGACATTTGTAAAATAAATCCTCAGGTGTTTTTTAAATTGCAATTTAAGACAGTATAACATTCATTCCACGTATAAGAATCCCATACACCGAAATAAAAATTAGTAAAAGCTAGCACATAGTCTATCAATTTTGAGACCAAGTCTCAACAGCAAATTTAAAACCACTGGTGAGGGCAATATCTATCTATATTGAAAACAGTAGATTTTGGCATTCTGAAAGTAAAATTCCCAATAAATAAATAAATTCTCAATGTTTTAGTCATTAGATGAAGTGTTTATGTTATAAAGAATCTTTTCTACGATCACTCAACCCTTCTTTGCCTTCACCAATATGTAAATTTCTTCTTCCATAACGTAAATGAAATAGCTTTGGGCTTGAAAATGCCTAAGGCTTACCATGAGTGCTGTTAGAAAAAGCAGTAGCACTATCAATAGTATGTTTTCAGCACAAAACAGGTCAGTCACCCTCTGATTTTAATTTCTCAGCTTGAAGATTTCACATATTAGACAGATACTTCTCTCAGGTAAGTTCATGTGATCAAATGCCAGATTGCTTTACACTGCAGTGTATCAATTATTCCCAAACAAGTAATTTCTCTTGAGATGTGCACTAAAAGTGCTAACCATCCTCAAGACAGAACACGGATTTAACATATTAACACTGTCTAGGACAAGGTGAGAGATGCAGAATGAAAGTACAACACTTGAGCCATTCTCTGGGTAAGGCAGAACCACCACAAGTCTGCTATAGGCAACTGCCTTGATGGCATTCCCCACAGCTTCCTCTGATTACAGGAGATATTGCAACCCACCCCTCAAACCCAACAGAGGTTACCACAATCATAAAATAATCTTCTAACTTATTCTAGTGCTACACTGTCCTGCCCATTTCCAATTTTCGTACTGTTTCAACCATGCCCTCATATATCATACTCTACACTCCACATTTTTAGAACAAAATATAAAACATCTTCCATAATTTTAAAATATAAAATGTAAATTAACACTTCACTTCTGCATTAAGACTACCATCAGGTCCAAGTCATCCATATATGAAAAACTCTAGTTGCTGTCTCTTTTTCCTTTTTGCCTATTTAAGAATAGCTGATTATGTTGTTTTCATTGGCTTCTTGTTAATTGCTTCAAAGCTTCTTAGAAATTCAAAACCCAAGAAGAAATTTTTTCCTCAACTATAGATTCTATAATGAAGATATTTTCTCCACATCTAGCACTCTGTACTCATGAACAATGTCTATTTAACTTCTCACCAAAACAAGGTCTGACAAATGTGGGGTTTTTTCATTTGGCATTGTTGTGTTTTGGGTTTGGGGTTTTTCTTAGAAAATGTGTTCTCTGTTTTATTTATATAAATGTTTTTAAACATTATTGTCCTAGATGCTGATAGGTATCTTCCATTGAATTACCTGAATCTGTTCTATTCAAAACTTGCACTGTTTTCTCACTTCACAATGTAACTGAGAATCTAGATTGAGAACATCATGAGGCTTTCCCCCCCCCCCCCCCCCCGCAGTACTTCGTTCTTCAAGATTTCTTAGGTTCTTTTTTTCTTAGAGTAAGGGGACTTTTGCTAGGCAATAGGCAAAAATTTGGGAATACAACATATATTGATCATAAAATAAATGACCTGTTATAAACATCAACTTGCCATGACCTTTGGAAGGTTTAGATGCGTTTTGAAAATGTTCCCAAATAATTTTAAAAGTAACATTTTCTTCCTTTCCATTTATAAAATGGTGCTTTTTGAAGTTAAATATTTTAATTATTTTTAATAATTCATTGCAGGGTCTATATGAGATTTTAAGTTAGGCAATGAGAACTAGATATTCCATCTGGAACCTTATGAATGTATTTTAGCAAAATAAGGTAGAATTGCCTGTATAAAAATGCTTGCAGCAGGTTTTATTAATATGCAAAACCTTTTCTCATAAAACATGTAAATTGTAACTATCATGAAAATAAATTTTATTTTGAAAAAACATTTTAAGACTTTAAAAAGTTAAAAGCTTTATTTCCTATTCAGTCAGCCAAGTCATGCCTGGGCAAAATTTTCTTCTGTCCTGATAATAGCCCTGTGATCTCAGAACCTGCAAAATAATAGACCGTTAATCATGAGCATAAACTTGCCTTGTTTAAAAAAAGCAGTAAGTTAGGCTCACTGGAAAAACAGCAAGGCAGAGGCCAAAATTCACCTGAACAGGGAATTTGACACAACCTTACAAAATGCTGACAGTAAAATATGAGAACATACTCCAGAAATGTGCAGGAATTTTGTCACTGTACTGTAGGGCGATATTTCCTCAACATATTGCACTTAGCTATTTTCAGAAACAGTAACTAGATGAAATGACCACAGGGAAAAGCTCTTGAACAATAAGAGAATTAGAGTTCTATTTTATTTTCTTTTGTTTATGTGTGATTTTATTTTCAGCTGACCTTCCACCTTGCCACAGCTTCCAGTTTCTCCAAGATATACAGATTCATTAGTGCAGAAGCAGATAATGCAGTCCTAAACAGCAGTCAACTTAAGTTTGCATTATCTTCTAAGCTCCTCACTACTCATAAACTGATCATGAGTGGAAAATTTGCCCCACTGCCAAGAAACATCTCAGAGAGTGGCTGCATCAAGGACACACGGTGAAATTCTGTAAAATATCTATTAATAACAGAGTAACACCGATTTCCAGATTTTAACTGTGGGAATAGTTAATAGTCTTGGGAATGAGCTTGTGGCTCTGGGCTGGTCTGCAGAAAGGTTCCTGTGGATCACCTCTTCATCTGCTCAGGAGAGGTTTGCATTTCTTGTGCATATTCTAAAGCAGTTTGCAGACCTTTAAGGATAAATGTCTCTCAGTCTGAGAATCTTTATTTTTCAGCTGGGAAGATTCCTAATATCTTTGACTAACTTTATCCTTGGCATGTTATGCAAGCTTGCCAGGAACTGAAATCCATCATTTACTGGGCTTTTACTAGTTCATAAGTACAAAACCATTGTGATGATCTGTATTTTTGAAAGCAGAATACAGATGATAATGCTGTACTTCGAAGGAATTTAGCAGGAGAGACTGAGAGATGTAACAGAACAAAGGAAAACTTTCACCTTTGGGCTGTTCTTGAGCAAGCAGAGAAACATGAGATGAAGTAAAATAAAAGAAGAGACTAGACCCTTTTCTTTCAGGAGGAGTACATTTATTAGAGGAGATAGACTAGCAACAGAAGACTTCTGCAGCCTCAGACAATCTGATTTACTGCCTACAGAAAATTAAATATAATCAGCTACTTTGGTTTTGAGAAATAGTACTTAGGCAGTCCTCTGTGCTTCCAGGAATATTGTTAGAAAGCCAATAACTATAAAAATAAAGAATCTGCTTAAAGCTCAGGTGGTCTATGGGAAAAATTTGTCCTGCTGTGAACCAGCTGATGTCTATGGAAGCTGTGAGAGGAAACACTACCATCAGGTGCTGTGACATTTAAGACAAACTTTTTGTTTTCTTAAAAGTTTGATGAATCTTGATTCTTTTTGAATCTGACAATTTGCATGAGGAAGAAGAAAAGTCCCCAAAGTGGTCACAAGCATCTCATCTGTACTTGTCTTAGCTCAGTGAGGGAAGAATGTAATCAGCAAGATTAAACAAAAAGAAATACCTTAAAATCCTGCAGTCAAACCTTTAAGAAAATTATGTCGTTTCAAACTCTCATACAATTCAGTCCTATACTCAAAATAGCTTTGTACTCATCTTTCATGTAAAAAGAATTATAAAAGGGAGAAAAGAGATCTCAAGATTATTACACTGCCAAGGATAATCCCAATTATTTCATGTACAAGGAACAAAATGGTGATTTTTCTCTAGCTGTCGTTGCTATATCTGTAGCCAAGTAATGGGTCAAAAAGGAAAAAAGATTTTGTATGCAAGAATTAATTTAATGCTCTGAACATGCATGTCCACCACACCCAACAGATGACCTCCTGGCCTTAAGACAATACTGGCATTGGTTTCCTGCCCAGTGGCCAGAAACCAGCTCCCTGAAGTGTCTCCCACCTTTTCCTGCTGGACTGCTGCTGTATTTATAGAGCAATGCTGGGAAAAATGACTACCAGCCAAAAAAGGGCAGCGGACCTCAAGAGTTGTGCAGGGGAATGCCATTATAACAGGTTCTCCTGGATACTCACAGAGCTTACTATTAGACTTCCACAATTAAACATAAAATAATAATTCTATAATAACCATCTGATAATAGATCAGTCAGGTTTTGTATTAGAAGAAACATTAATTCCAATGTTATTTTTCTTTCAATCTCTCCCAAGGGAACATGTTCTTATATTGAGCCTGTTAGCTGGTGAACCTAAATCCAGCAAATCATAATATATTAAACACACAACTTCTTCTATGCATGTATGAAACATATATGCATGAAGGACTCACAGAGATTCCAGTTGCCAAAAGAGATGTTCTCCCCGCAAATCCCAACAAATAAAATAAAGAATGATTTACATTCCTACTTGAAAATTACCTGCAGTACTTCTCCAACTCCCTATGATGTGTTTTCAAGAGTTTTCATGAACTTACACTGACACTTGAAAACAAATTGCAAAATGTTTAGTAGCT
Organism: Cettia cetti; assembly: GCA_013401135.1. Classification (NCBI taxonomy): domain Eukaryota; kingdom Metazoa; phylum Chordata; class Aves; order Passeriformes; family Sylviidae; genus Cettia; species Cettia cetti. Next base: position 32,431 of record VZUI01093670.1, read on the forward strand.
TCCTTGTTGACATGAAGCAACCTAACTTTTATAAGATAACTACCACAGAAATGTGTTTACCTCCTAATTTTGTCTTATTCTTCCTAAAGAAGCTCTCTGTTTCTGAAGTTGTACTAAAACTTCAATATTAATCGTTACAGAAATACCTTTCAATTCTGAAACAAACACAAGTATTGGCATGCTTTTTCTTGGAATGTTATTCCAACAGATAATAATTAAGATACCTACACATACAAAAACCCAAACCAAACAAAAAACAAAAACAAACAAACAAACAAAAAAACCCAAAAAATCAACAAAAAACCCACAAACAAAAACCCCAAAAATCACTCCAACAAAAACTCCATGATCCAACCAAAGGAAACCCAAATAAACCAATTAAAAAATCCCCAAAGCAACCAAAACACAACAAACAAACGCGGAATAATTTTATGAATAAAGTGAACTATGAATAAAAATGATGACCATTATTTTCATGCAGGATCTGGAAAAACTGAGCACAGTTCAATGGAGGAAACAGGCTTATGGGCAAACTAAATTTAATTATTTTTGGTTTTATGCATGGAAAATACCCTTTATAATAACACTGTTGATCAACAAGAGAAAGGTATGCCTAGGACTTGGCTTGAGGCTTTCAGGTAGCAAGGATTCTGGGCACCCAGATGAAGAAACATCATTCAGCTATAGGCTGCCAAGTTGATGGAGAGCACAGAGGCTACAATCCTTTTCAAAAATTGTCCTGGGCAGTAAAGGGCAGCCAAAACCTGGACTAGGACAAAGTTCTGTTGCAGCTGGAAGTTGAATCAGGGTGCAAGTTAGAAATGGCAGAAAAGGTGGAGGAAGAAGCATCCCTTCTTTAGCTGATCACTTTGTTGACAATAAAAATAAGGGGTTTAATATAAAGAATGTTATACGAGTCTGCACTAAGTCCAGATCTGCCTTTAGACAACCCTGGACTCCTAAAATCTGCTCCATACATGGAAATGATAAAATGATAAGGTTGTAGTTTAAGTTGTTCCCTCCCTCTCCGATTCTTGAGCTGAGAGGAGCATATCCTAAACAGCCTCAATCAATACACTTAGATTCTGAGAACCAGCAAAATATCTGGGCTCTCTGGAGAAATTTGCTGAAGTTTTGTTGTGCCTCATAGGAGCAGAGACCATTAACTTGGTTGAATCATACCAAATTACTTGCAAAATCCCTTTGATACAAGACACTGCCCACAAGAGAATACTTCAAAACCCATTTGAATTATGAATGGAGATGGATTCCAATACATGCCTGTGCAGAGAACAAAACCATTTTTTTATTATTATTTTTTAACCAAATAAGAAATAACCTGTCATTCTGCTATTATTAAGATTTTGTCTCATCATTTATTTTCAACTGGTCTCATAATTTATTTTCAACTGGCATGGAAAATGGAAATAACCACCCCCTGCCTGGAACCCGTATATTGCTTCGTTCATATGCCTGAAACAAACTCACATCAAGAGACCACCACTGTACTGAATAGCACATTTATTTTGCTTACTATGGTTTACAAGTCTATTTGGTGCATTTATCATAGAAAATAAGTCTTTAGCAAAGACACACCAACAGATTTATTGGAAACCTTTTATGGGGCTTTACTCCAGCACCAACTAAAATCTGGTATTTACTGGTGCTTAGTGACATTTTCCTTGGTTTACGTAGAAAGCTGAGGACTGGAAAAAAACTTGTCCTTTTTCAACTTGCCCCATGCTTCAGGATTGTATTGGGGAAAGGAGAGGGGAGCCAGGTTCAAGCAAATGGTCTGCTATCATGCTATCACCATTCCCTGTCCTTTTACACTGAGGTAAAGGAGACAGTTATAGGTAGGAGACTTTCAACTGCTGCTTGTGGTAGTCCCAGTGATCAGAAACAGAAAAGATAAAGCTTTTCAGTTTCCTAAGGCTGTGCATTTTTCATTGGGGAGAAAACCATTCAGAACTAGAAATGGGATTCATGAGGGCATGAGATTCATGAATCCTACCACAGCCAGATGTTTTATTTTATACTTGAAACCCTCAGTCATGAATAAGTAACTCCTCATTTTAGTCCTACTTGTTCCGTGCCATTTCCTGTCATTCTCATATAGAATCAGAAACCCTCATGGGCAACAGAATATGAATGGACACAAAAAAATCCTTGCAGAATGCATGAGCTTGGACTGCCTCATCAAGAAATTAATTTAAATGAAGTGGGAACAGTGAAGGTGTATTAGCAGACCTTCACCAATATAACTCGGTGGTTCACAATTAGCTACCAAGACAAACTGATCTAAACTGTGCCAAGGTATTCTCACAGAAACTTGTTATGAGGAACGTGTTTGTACTGTCTTAGGTGACATTTTCTCAAGTATTTCTTACATGCTGCTGTAAAAAAAATTCCACAATCCTCTAGTACATTAGATACATTTGTGTGACAAAGGAAAAGCCACGTCTTTCAGTTACTTGAGCAAAAACAGTTACTGTTCTCTAATTGCATTGAGCATTCCACCTAACAAAAGCCTCCATGTAACCTTGCCAGTAATACTCACTGTTCTATTTTTAATCCGTTTTCTCTGCACCTGAATTCTCAAACTATTTATAGTGAAAGTCAGTCTCTATGAACCCCCAACCTCAGTGAAAAAACCTAAGCATTACCAGGTGTATACATTTATTAATATTATTATTTTAAGTACAATAATGAACTTATTAGGTCAGAGGAAAAAAGAAAAGATAGTGTAAACTATTAAAACCTGACTGACAAAGGGTTAAGCTCAATGTGTTAAGCTGTGTAGAGTTAATATGCACCTCTACTGTATTTTACCCTTTAGTAATCCAACAATTAACTTTGTGATTCCCTTAATTAAATTCCATTCATTTGGACAAGCACTGAATAGTATTTATTTTTTCTACAGCAGATGATAAAAAATGCTTTTGTGCACTTTACGACACCTAGAAGGCTTAACACTGCTGCCGCTTCCTGCCTTCCTCTCCTACATCCGCAGCATTTGACATGGCGGGTGTGGTGGATGCTGCCAGTAACACCAGAACGCAAAGCTTTTATTGTCAAAATGGACAACTGGTCCATAAAATACTAATCAAGCCTAAAAATGGACACATAAAATACAAAGTTCCAGGGAACCAGCCATAAAAAGCAGAATTAAAGGTGCATTAAATCTGGCATTGTCAGAGCCAGTGTAAATACATCAAGAGTTTATAGACGATCTGTGAAGGATTTGGAGACGAGATCTGTGAAGGACTTGAAGACATTGGTTTACTGGATTTCTTTACATAACGATTGGCATAAAGAGATATAATATTCTGCTTAAATGACAGAAGGCTTTGGGCTGTTGTCAGTATATGTACACTGCACAGGGTGTGTTGGCCATTGCCTGAGCTCAAGTTTAAACCTCCAAATATTTCCAAAAGATCATGCCTGTGCTCAGAAGTAGGTTTTCACATGATAGCTAATTTATGCTACTGAAGTAGAGGTCAGCATAGCCTCTCTCATCACTCTTGAGGAATATGGGAATTTCACATGCATAGAAACAAAACAATTTCCAGCTGTGCTGAAATCCAGTCAGGTGCTGCATAGCTATTAGGCTGCATTACTAAGTAGCATTTCTGACAGAAATTGCAGAAAAACTGCCATTAGGGTTAAAGATCATATGTTCTAGTGAAAACAGTTAAGTAAAGACATCTAGAAGAAATTGCTTCAAAGAACTGTTAATTCTCAATTAACTGTTAACTCACAATTCCTTAAATGAAGCCACAAAACTGCAAAACAACTGTCAACATAAAAAGACTGACAAAAAAGCATGACTTCTGGTGTGATTTTCTGTTTGCTTATCTGCTCATTTGTTTTAGAAGGAAAATGGCTTAGAAGAAAAGGAGAGATTTTGTTCTCCTTTTCTATTGCAAGTAGCCCTGCAACTGTTTCTTCTGCTTTCATTATAATACTATTCATATTAGTGGATTAAGGTTATTGTACTCACATTCCAAGTGAGTAACAATGAACAGCTTTTGAGATGAGGCAAATCAGCTTCCCCATCTTCATCAAGTTAGATTAGCAAGACTTCAAGTTAGACGTTCTGCACCTTGAGCTAATCTACCTTTTCCAGAGAAAGTGGTAAAAAAGGGAACATTTTCTATTTTCATAAAAATTTTATAGTTCAGAGAAGCTGTCATAGGAAAGCTGAAAAAACAAGTAAACTGAAGGTCTCTAAAGAAATAAGTGTTAAGAGAAGTAACATATCTCAAAGTTAAAATTTGCTCCCTGTTTGCATCTGTCTCCATAGAAAGACTAGCCTATGTATTGTGATATCCCACATGCTTTGGTTTATTACAACTCTTTTCCAAGTCTCCCAGTCATTTTGATTGTGGAGGAAAAACACTTGACAACAATGTCCAAAATATCTGTGCTAGTGCCAGGTAACTTTGGTATTTCTGCTGATGCTCCTAGTCAAGCATTCGACCACAGGATGGATAGGACATGGAGTATAAAGCAGGAGAGAATTTTCCTGTTAATTGGGTTCTCAAACGTAGTGAATAGTAAAAACCATACTTTGGAAAGTACTCTCTATGAGGCACCTCAAATTGACTGTAGGTTTTAATCTGCTCTGACATAATTTTTAAAAATTGTTTTTACATGCATAACATAGACTTACTATTGTCACTTGGAGACAGTTTTTGGTGCAAGTTATTTAAAGACTCCTGAAGTTCTCTCAAATAAGTGAGACTAATGTGTAGCATCTTTTTTAATGGAGTCCAACCTCCTCAAGTTCTGCAACAATTGATGAGCTGTCCTTTCTAGTCTAAGTTACATCAATCTGTTACATCTGTCTTCAGTAGTGTGTGAATGGATTAGCAGTATTTTTCCCCTCTTACTGTATTCTTTTGTTGGAAAGAATCATCTAGCCATTGGTATGACCTTTCCAGTATGTTAATTTTGGCAAAAACCTTGTCCAAGTTGTTTCAGAGGTTTGTCCAACATGAATGGGTGCAGAAGTTACAACACAGAGCATAAAACATGCCAAGGCAATAAACCCCAGGGGGATGCATTAGACATAGAACAAGATTTTTCTCCTTAGTGAAAGAAAAATCTTCCTTTTTAAAAGATTAATGTCAGATTCTCTCTTCAATAACCTGTCCTGTGCTGAATGCTCTATCTCATGTTCAGTTTCAAAATGTGTCTCATAAATCAAAATTCTCTCAGTGAATGTTAGTGAAAATATTTTTTAGTGTAGTGTGCCCCTTCAGCAGCTGATTTGCAACATGCGTATGGATAGCTCAGAAAAAGCCTTGAAAAATCATTATTTCAATAAGAACTAATATCTTGTCCTTGTAAGTGGTCAATACCAAGATGTAATTTCAAAATAATAAATCCCACCAGCAACAGTGTATTCCATTAGTGCATCCCTCAAGCAAGAACAATACAACACCTACTTGAAGACCCATCCTGTAACTAAAAGGTAATGGTTATCCAGCATTAAAATCCTGAGTTCAGGTCTATTCCTGTACAAGGCATCAAATGTAGAATTTTCCAGTCATTTTTCTAGACTCTTGCTTCTGTTTATGCTTTTGTGATACTTAGGAATATTAAAATTTCTCATTAATATTAGACTTTTAACCCAACATCATTCTACGCTGTTAATTAAACTTCTTGCCCTTCAGGCCAAAAATGGGTCTTTTCCAATTAGTATTAGCAGATCACATAGTCTTTTCTCAGATCAAAGGGTTATTTTGAAAGCTTCCTGTGGTTTCTGTGACTACAGCATTAGAATTTTCTTCTTAATGCTCCCCAATTTCTTCCCAAAGGCTATCACGTCTGCTGTAGTTTGAATAAGCTTTCCCTGTTGAATAAGGGTTGTTAGCATTTCAACGACCTAATCTCAACCAACTTCTTTGTTTCTCTAACTGAACGGCTGCTTTAGCTAATTTCTTTCAGAATAGATCTTGAATCTTCCATTCTTCTGTAATACTTTCAATTTATGTAGGACAATCAAGACTAGTATTATTATATAAAGGTCACAGCGCTGAGTGAAACAAGACATAAAAGAGAAGGTTTCATCTAATGCAACAAACACAAGACTCAGCTAAGAAATGTAATCCAAATAAATCTTTCTTTTCATAAAGTTTATGTCTAGTCCAATTACACAATACAAACTTCTGTAGACTTATTCAACAGCAAATAGTTGCAAGTTAAGAAGTTAACATAAGAACATGTAATCACAAAAATAATTTGAAGTTGGAAATTGAGATTGTAATGTACTATCTGTACACTTTAAATAAGAATAACATAAGCAAAGTTTTACATTCATTTTCCAGTAAAGAACAGTGAACTCTAAAACTGAGAGATCCAAACAGAGAATTAATCAGGACAGCTCAGGATTTTAAGTGAATACCTCAACAATAACTTGGATTTTTATATGTGCAAGCAGATGTGTAATGCTTCTTCATTCAAAATTTTATTTATTTTCTGCAAGGTTGCCTTTACGTTTACAGGTATTTTCCTATTTTTCCTTCCATTTGCTAATATAACACAATAAGAATCCCGAGAGATACTACATCTAAAGTCACAGCAGGTTTATTCTTTTAGTCACAGTCTGCTGAAAAAGTTTGACTTAATACCAATATTGATTTAATACCAGTAATAGCCATATAAAGAGCATAGTACATGCAGCAAGCTTCACTGTCCTCCCTACTCCCTCCCATAGCATCAGTGAAGGCTCATTTTATGAAGATTACAGCGTAAATCTCTGGAAGTCATTTTTCAGACCAATTATTTGGCTGGTAAAATGGGATTTCTGAGTAGGACTGTTTGATGTATTCTGGCAGTGATCTCTTAGTTCATTAATTGTATAAAGGGTCTGTCTAAAGGACATCAAAGTAACCCTGCCAAACAACTCCCACGCACTACATCTTTCTCAGATTAAGATGTTTAAAAGGCAATATTCCCACAAACTGGTGTTAGAAAGCACAGAGTGAAAGTGCTTTTACATTAGTGGCACCAAAAACAGTTGATAAAAATCAGAAATAAATGCTTGCTTTTGTGGTGAGAGAAAGAAATAGGCTACAGGTATTGAAGTATTTTTCTATAGTGCTTAGTAGTTATGCTCCCTCTAATTTGGCCAACAGAAATGGACTTAAATTTAGCAGCCTTGTGGAGATACTTGTGAGGGATAATGTCAATAGTGGCATTCAGCAGTGTACAGATTGATTTCCTACAATGACTCCACTGATCAGATAACTTCAGAGATACAAGAGGCTATGTGACATGCATATTTCATTATCAGTGATAAAACACGAACTCTGACTCTTAGCATCAGGATGTTATCATTATACTTGCATCATTTTGTTTTCCTAGAGACTTGCATTTCAACACATCAAAAAAAATTTTCATTTTTAGCTGAGTTGCCTCCAGTTAAATATTATGAACTGGTCAGTTCTTCTCCCATATCACTTTCCTACAGCTTCAGTTATTGGTGCTGTTTCTGCTGCTAGGATTTTAGTTTATGGCTTTATAAGTCACCCTATCCTCAACAAAGGAAACAGTCCTAATGTAAGACTATGTTTTCTTATCATTAAAAAGCCTTATGTGATTCAGTAGCACAGGAAATACATCCTCTGCACATTAGACTCCTCTGAAATGAACGGTTCAAACTACAGTCCACTGTTCACTATTCTGAGTGATGAGTGTACACAGATTATTACTGCATTACAAAAAAACCCCAGCGGTCCATAAGCCAAGAATAATGGTTCTCATATATGACAATGACACTAGCTATAATGACTACATGAGACAAAATCATATCAGGTCTCAGGGTCCTGTCCACCTTAAGATGTGGAAGACAGACACAGGATTTGTCATTGTCCTGGTTTAGGACAAATTAGGAGGAAAATCTCCATGAGGAGACAAACCTCCACTACCCCTTCCTCCCAACCCCGGGTTCGGGAAGGAACTCCTCGAAGGAAAAGTGGAAAAAACCTGTTTATTAACAAATAACAAAAGGAAAAGAACACTCCCCAACACAGAGAAGGGAAAAAAAAAAAAAAAAACCAGCCCCAGATGATACTCAGGCAAGTTGCTGTGAAGGGAGGGCGCCGAGCTTCTTCCTGCAGACTCACGTTCCAGGCAGCAGGTCTCAGGTTCCCAGCCACCAGATCCGGAGTCGGTTCGGGTCTTGAGGGACGGGGGACAGAGA
>VZUI01093673.1:0-61169 GCA_013401135.1 Cettia cetti
GACCCGCCCCCCCGCGCTCCCCCTGCCTGCCCCCGGTGCCCCCGGTGCCCCCCGCACCATGCCCGAGCAGCTCAGCGTGGCCGACTTCTTGGCCGTGACCAACGAGGACCTCAATTCCCCGGCCGCCGCCTTCGCCTCCAAGATGCAGAAGTGCCGGGGGGCCCTAGGGGCTCTGGAGGAGGTGAGCTGGGTCGTGGGGTCAGACTGCACATCCCACCCGGGAACATCCCCCGCATCCCGCCTGGGAACACCTCCACGCCAGTAGGTGCTACTCCCTTGAAGCTTGCGCCTCCCTCGGGCTTCTGTTTTTTAGGGCCTACCGGGACTTCGTTGCTCATCCTAAACGGGTGATTTGGGACCCTCGGGTGGGGGGAGGTGGTGGGCTTTGCATCTTCCGAGCAGCCCTAGCGTACTTTTATGGGGTGGCTAAGCCTACAGAAATGAGCAAAGGCTTCTTTAAAGCTCCAGGTGCCCTCCGCGGTCGGGACATTCCCCAGGCACCTCGAAGGCAGTGTGACCTATTTCCCCATGTTTAGGACCAGGGCATCCCCACCTGCCCCTCCCGGGGATCAGGGCATCCCTCCCCGAGGCCAGGGCATCCTTATTTCCCACCGGGACCAGCACACCACCCCTGTCCCGGGCCTCAGGATGTGCCCCCAGAGAATCACCCCGACGTTTCCATCCACTGTCGAGTTCCTGTGCCAGAGCCAGCCCCGATGGTGTTGCTGGAGGTCTCCTTGATCAAAGCCAGGGGAGTATTTCAGCCTCCCCCCAAAACCATTGGCAGCTTTTTTGGGAAGGGTGGAGGTGGTGGGGTGCCTTCATCCTCCTCCCGCCTGGAATAAAGGCAGTTTCCAGCTGCTCCTGTGGCTTTTGCCAACTCCTCTTAGCTACGGAATGACTTTGAAGGAGAGCCAGGGCTGGCAGGGAGTGGGGGGCTCCAGGTGCCAGGGCTGCTGGGATACCTGGGGGCAGTGGAATGGGTGTCCCAGGCCTGGAAATCTGGGAATACACCATGTCCTGGTCCCCATCAGCACATGCTGGTCACTACCATGGATCCTCTTTCCAGTATGGAAGGGAGAGGCAGCTCCAGCCAGGAGGGAGCAGCAGGAATTTTGTTTGGCTGCTTGGAGAGGCTGTGGTTAAGGGATGCAGGGATGGGGGGGGAGATGCATCCCTCAAAAATGACAGGGAGTTTCTGGGATTGGCTTAGAGCTTAAAGCTCCAGCCAGCATGAGAGAGAGCTGGGAGTCATGACTGCTACCCCATGTGCCATGGGTGGCACAGGGCTGAACCCCCATGCCAATGGAGCTCTGGGGAAGGGGCCAAACCACTGCCAGACCTTGGCATCCCCCTGGTCCCAGCACAAGGGGAGAAGGGAAATCCAAGCAAACCATCTCCACACTATCCTTGGAGCCCCAACAGGGCAATAGGATGAAGCAAGGGGGATAATCAGTGGTGGATTTGGGAATCACTGGGGGGTGGGAGAGACAATCTGTGACCAAACCAAGCCATGGTCTTTCCTGTCACCACCCCTCAAGACTGGCTGGTGGCTTGGCGAGCAGGAGGGAGTGAAGGCTGCTGGTCTTACTCCAGTGAGTGCTGGGTGGGAAGGATGGCTATATTCTGCCAGGCCCCTGGGACAGAGCATGGCCACATGCACCCATGATAGGAACAGGTCTCAAATTGGGGCAGGAGCAAGCAGGGAGAGGACTGGAGATTGCTGCTCAACATTGAAGAGACATCCTGATGTTGGCCAGAACTATTTTGTGCCTCAGTTTACCTCCTGAGATTAACCCAGCAGCCTCAAGGACCCTGAAGTCCCACAAACCCCTCCCAGGGGTTTGTGGGACTTCAGGGTCCTTGAGGCTGCTGTGGAGACAGAAACTGAGGTCTCTGGAGTGAGCTTGGAAGGTTGAATCCAGTGCTTGGCGATTGGTGCTGTGTGCATGTCAGAGGGCACTGGGCACCTCCAGGTTGGGGCCAGGTGACAAGGCAGAGGCTGCTGGCAGATGAGCTCCCAGCTCACCCTATCTCCCAGGGCAGTACCACACGCTGCTCCTGGCCTGGCAGCCTGGCAGCCTGGCTCTGGCAGCCACAGCAGCTCCTTCGCCGGGTAGCACGAGCCAGCAGCAGTGGGGGAGGCAGAAGAATAGCCTCCATTGAGCATCCTGCCTGAGGTCCCCAGGCTGTGAGCCCAGCTAGCTGTGGTGCAGGTGTGCATTCATCCCTTCCTCCATCCCATGGGGAATTCCTCCTGCTGCTATCCCTGTGGTGCTAATGTCCTCAGCTGCCCCCTGAGCAGAAGCCCTAGAGCTGGGCCTGGGGGTGATGGGTGCCATCAGGGGCTCCAGACATCTCTGCCCCTCCACTTCTGAGCAGCCAAGGACTGTGCTCCTGGCAGCCAGCCTGCTACATCAGGGATGCCACTGCTGCCTGCAGCTGCCAGCAGCACTGTACAGTGATTCCCTCTGCCTTTACCACCCAGATGCTTGTTTCTGCTTACCCTGTGCCCACTGGTTGACTCATGGACCCCTTACTGAAAGCCCTTGTGTCTTTCCCTGGATCATCCCTGCTCTGCACTAGCCCTGCATTCTGCATCTTGCAGCTGTGAGCTGGCACCAAGATGAGCTGCTCCATCCTGGACACTTGAAGGAGCATCTTTGCACCCTTGCCCAGTGATGCTTCCAAAGCATCTCATGCTGCCTCAGTTTCCCCTTCTTACAACTCTGCCAGGTTTGCAAGCCTGAAGCATCCAGGCATCCAGCCCTGGCTTTTCCCAGAGGCAGGGGATATCTCTGCTCTGGAGAGCTTGGTGCACCTGGATTTGACACAGAGGAGGGCCATGGGGTGCTTTGGTGCACCCCAACATTCTCCCCACGGTGGATGTATTGTAAGACTCCCCTGAGCAGGGGGTTTGGCTCCCACCTCAGCCCCAGTCCCCTCCCAGCCAGTCCATCCTGGCAGCACCCCATGTGAGAAGAGAGCAGTGCTGAAGCTAGGCTGACCCTGCTGTCAGGAAATCAGCCTTGACATCAGCCTGAAAACCTTCGACAGAGCTCAAGCAGAGTGAGCCTCTTTATTGTAATTCCTCCGAGGTTTCATCCCTGCCCTTTCTGCTGTTCACGCCCTCTAAATATTTCCAGCCTGTTATCATGGCTCTGGTACCTGCAGCCAAGCCGCCCTTAACCCTTTCCTGGCCCTGGGGCCAGCCTGTGCTCGGATCTTGGGCTGGCAGCACCACAGCCCCTTGCCTTTGGGTTGAGTGGGGCTGAGTTTGTCGTAGTGCTTGGGTGGGGTTGAATTTGTTGTGGTGCTCGGGGGACAAATCGGGGCTGTACAGGTAGGAAGAGATGGGGAAATGGGGAGAGCTCTAAACCAGAGCAGGATCTGGCCAGTGGGGCTGCAGGGAGACTCATGGTGCTGGGGACCATGGGCAAGACCCTGCATGAGCTGGGGGGGTTTGGAAAGCCACTTTCCTCATTGTGGAATTGTTGTAGTTTAGCACACAAGAGGCACAAGGGTTTGTGGGATTTAGGTCCCCATCAGCAGGAGGTAGGTCCTGTTTTTGGCTCTGTGGGGAGCTGGGCACCCTCACACACCTCACCTGGTTCTGAGCCGTGGGGATAGGCTGGTGCTACATGATGCTTCAACCCCTCCTTGGTTGAAACAGTCCCTGCAAGAGCCAGTGAGGCATTTTCCATGGTTAACAGAAGCTGCTGGGATCCAAAGAGCCTCTCACCTCCTCCTGCTGTCTTGCTCAAACCCTTCTCTCTGGGGCCGGCCAAAGCCCTGCCTGGCAGCAAAGCCACTGGGACCACAGCCCTGGCAGGGGACTGGCTGGACGCTGTGGCTCCAGCATCCCCAGGATGCCTCAGCTCCTTTCCCAGCCCTGGGAGCTTGGATCCCACCCCACACATCTGCACAGCAGAGCTGCAGCCTTTCCAAGAGCCAGCTGGGCTGGGGGAGTGGCAGCCGTGCTTGGCTAATGAACTCCATTTGTTTTCTCTCTTTGCTATTGCAGAGCCTGGATGGGGACCAAGCCGTGCTCCAGAGGATCAGGAAATATGTGAAAGCCATTCACATCTCTGGGCTCAGTGAGTTGGGCTGTGGGGAGATGATGGGCATTCCCAGAGCGTGGGGCTGGGGACGTGTGATGGTCCCATCCTCCCCCAGGCAGCCACGGGTGCTGGTGAGCCTGGGGGTATTTGCTGCTTGGGTTCTGCCAGCCTGCCAGTCTGGCAACGTTCTAAGGTACCAAAAACTGTCTTAAAATGATACAAAGAGGGAAATGGAGAGCCTTAGGAAGGTTGTTTTGGATATTCCAGTGCTGTCTTGCAGCAGGATCAGTCCAGCTTTTCTACAGAAGTGGGTAGCAAGCCCAAAAAAAGTACCTGGGGAGATGGTGGATGCTGGCTGCTGGTGGAACCTCATGATGCAAGCCAGTAATGTAATTGGATGCCAAAAACTGTCTGAAATATACATAAAAAGGAAAATTGAGAACCTTAGGGGTTTTTTTTTCTGCATCATGATCAGCCCCAGCTCTGTTACAAAGGGATGGAGAGATGGTGGCACCTCACGCTGTGACCGTGATGTGTCAGGTGCTGAGGGGTCACCCCATGTCCCTCTCTGGTGTTTCCCCATACAGCCCATGTGGAGAATGAGGAACAGTACAGCGAGGCCCTGGAGAACTTTGGCAACAACCACCTCTCCCAGAACAACCATGAGCTCTCCACTGGCTTCCTAAACCTGGCCGTCTTCACCCGTGAGGTCACTGCACTCTTCAAGAACCTGGTAAGCTGAACCCTGGTAATCCACTTGGGTTTGGAATCCTGCACCAACCAGTGCAGCTCCCCTCCATCCAGTTTAGCTGCCTTCCACCACATGCAGCAATCCCTGCCTCCCACCCTGGGCTCAGGGACACATTCCCAGTGCTCCCAGACCATCTGATACCCCCAGCACTGGATTTATAGCTCACTCCCAGCTCCCTGGGGCCACTTACACTCGGATCTGATGGGAAGCTGGGGCTGCTATTTTCATTTTTTCCTTTTTTTCTTGCTTTCTGGTTTTTTCTCACATCAACTGCATCTCTGATCTTGCCTGCCAAGAGTAAATCAAAGCCACACTGGGCTGCACAGTGGGGCCATGGGGAGCAGGCAGAGGCGGCTGTGAGCCGAGCCAGGAATGGCTCTGATGGAAAACTCAGCTCCTGAATGGAACTGGGTTCTTGCATGCCCAGCAGCAAATCCCTGGTGGGTCCCATGTGGCCCCCTCTCCGTTCACTTTCAAATCCCCCTCTCCAAAGGGTGTTTTTGGCCCCTGGCTCTGCTTAAGGAGGAAATTGATTTCTGCTGCCCTTCCCCCAGCAAGAATTTCAGATTTTTGGCATCTTCCTCTCCCAGTTACCCCAATCTGGGCCTCCCTGCTCCTCCCCTTCCCCATCTTGGCTGTCATAGCCTGCTGGACTCCCGTGCTCCAGTATGGCTCTGCAGAACTGTCCTGATGGAGGAGTTTGATCAGTTCTGAGGGTCCCCATCTCCTGCCCCACGTGCTGCTGAGTGAAGTTCTGTGCCAAGGCCCTCAACCAAATCCAAAAAGCTGTGTTTCCCCTCCTAGAGTCTCCCTGGAGCTCCCTTGTTACCCCTGGTTTGGGGGTGGTCCTGTGCCCTGGGGCTGGATTTTTCCCCAAGTGCTGCAGAGGACCAAAACCCTTTAAAAGAAATCGGGGTGCACGGGGAAGTCCCATGTGGGTGCTGGAGCCACTTTCACAGCTCTAAAATGGGGTGCTGTTCCATGGGCTGCACAGAGTGGGCCAGGACAGCAGTGGGCCTCCATGTCCCCACCAGGGACCCCTGCACAGCACTGCTGGGGGTAGTGGTGGCAGCACTGCTATCCCAGACCCCAGCAAAAGGTTTAGGAAAGCCCCTTTGACATGAGTGAGGTCTTTGTATCACAGGCCCATGGAGGGGCTGGTGGGGTTGCTGGGTGCTGGGGACAGGGAGGAGGTGTCGGTGGGGGAAGACAGCTTTGTTTTTGGCAGCTGTGGTGCTGGTGTGGTTTGTGGGAAGGGCCACGTTTGTCAGACATCTTGCAGCCAGCTCCGACAAGCCCCAGCGTGCCCTCTGCCAGGATCCTGGATTCAGCCCCACTTCCAGCCTCTTTAACCCTTCCTGGGGCAGTGATGGAGCTGGGGAAGATCGCTGGCACCGAGAAGGACCTGGGGGCTCCAGCTCCCTGGCTTCCCCCACCATGGGGTGACCCTGTCTCTGCCTTCTGCAGGTGCAGAATCTGAATAACATCGTGTCCTTCCCCCTGGACAGCCTGTTGAAGGGGCAGCTGAAGGATGGCCGCCTGGTAAGTCCTGTCCCCAGGGTCACTCATTTGGTGGGATTCTGCAGCGAGACCCCTGGCATGGATTCAGCTCATGCCTGTGGCCAGGAGGAGGAAGGAGCCAATACCAGGGGCTGGAAGGAAGCAGTGAGGGTTGGGAGTGACAGAAGTGAGGGGTGAAGACCTGGTAGGGACCCTCCTCACCCCCAAGGGGTGCAGCAATGCAGAGCAAAGTTCTCGGCTCCTTTAGTGCCACCAGCTCTTTTGCTTTCCCTGACAGCTGCCACCTCCTCTTTCCTTTGCCACAGGATTCCAAGAAGCAGATTGAAAAGGCCTGGAAGGATTATGAGACCAAAGTGTAAGCAACATGCTGCCTCTGGAAAAGTCTTCCTAATCTCACTCTGCACAAAGGTGTTTTGTCCCCGGGCTGGAGCCAGGCACCAATGGTGTCAGTTTGTCATGGGGAGGGTTATGGTCCAACTTTTCTCAAAGGGGAAAGGGAGAGGGCCTGGAGATGTTTCTCCTGATCCCATCCCCACTGTAGCCTCCCGCATGGGACACCCCTCAGAGCAGGGATGTCCCCAACTCACCTCCATCCCATTCCACAGGGGGAAGATGGAGAAGGAGAAGGAGCGAGCCCGCCTGGCTGGGGTCATCCAGGCCGAGCCAGCAGCAGCAGAGGTGGCCGAGGACATGCAGAAAGAGCGGCGGCTCTGGCAGCTCCACATGTGCGAGGTGGGGGCTGTGCCCAGGGAATTGGGGACTGTTCCCCCCAGGAGCTGAGTCCCAGGGGGGCACAGGGGACCACTCTGCTGAAGCTGTGTGGGGACATTGAAGCCTGTGCTGGTATCCAGCACCAAAGCAGCCCCACCTGGGTGCTGTGGGGAACCCTCCGATCCCATCCCATTGTGCCCCTGCATGGTCCCAGCTCAGGGATCCCACCCCATCCCCATATTGGGGTCCCTGTGGGATGCAGCTCCAAATAGCACCCATGGTACCTCACAAGGGTGGCCCCATAAACCTTGAGAGTGGCAGAGCAGAGAACAAGTCTGCAATGGATTGTCCCAGAGGCCTCCCATGTTCTCGAGGGCCAGATCCTGGTGCTGCCCCTTGCCTGCCCAGCAAAGAACAGGGTTTGTGGGGAGGAGCTGTGCCTGCCTCGGAGCTGGGACCCAGCCAGATGAGTCACTCCCTTGAATAGCTCCACTGTGGGATAAATAACAGGACATGGAGAGGTGGGAGCTGGAGCAGGGCATGTGCACCCGTGTTTTTGCATGCATGAGAGCTGATGCTGGCCCTGGAAATGGGAGGGCAGTTCTTCTGAGGGGCTGGGGACCATGTGATGCACATGGAAAGTGGGTTTTGCTACTTCCTGGGCTGGGAACAGGGTCCTGCTTCAGCCCATGGGGTGGTTGTGTCTCCCCATCGTGGGCCATCTCACATCCTCAGGGCTGTGGGAGCAGCTGGACATGGGCCCAGGGGTGCTGGGAGCATCCCTTTGTTCCTGGGTGCCAGCCAGCGCTGCCTGGGATGCTCTGCTGCCACTGTCAGTGTGGGATGTGGGTGGCAGGGCAGGGACATCCCATGGGAGCTGGGCACGTGTGGCCTTTTCTAGGTGGGACGTGGTTCAAGGGTATAGTTGTGCTCCCTGACATTGACGTGGCATTTCCAGCTTGCACAGAGCAGTTTAGCAACTGTCCCCAGTCCCGTGACCCCTCAGGGTGTCCAGAGTGCCTGGGGCATGCGGGGACCCCATTCCAGGAACTTTATCCTACCCTGGAAAACCCCCAGAGCTCAGAGCTGCCTCCCCCTCCCCTCACCCCCCACTCAAAACCATTCCAGCAGCTGGAGAGGAGCTTGCAGGGGGAAAATCTCTTCCCCTCCTTATTTTGCTTAGGGTGAACGAGACTCTGTGTCTTTCCTTCCCTGCCTGCAGCTGATGGATGGGTTTGATGCATAAAGCTGAAATTCCCCATCCCAAGGGGCACCTCAGCAGACCTCCAGTGCTGGTATGCTGCAGGTGCTCACTTCTTGGAATCTGATTTTTTGGGAATAAAAGGGCCATGTCTTAAAAAACGTTTGGCCTTTTTTGTTGTGGTTTTTTTCCTTCACAAGCTGCCTTGAGTTTCGGTTATTTATTAACTCCAGAAGTAATGAGCAGTGGGAGAAGCATGCTTGGCTGGAAACCCTGGAGGCCTGCCTCAGTCCTTGAACTTTCCATGTCTTGGAGGACTTCCAGAGCCAGGTTTTTTGAGGGTGGTCCCCAGTGAGCTGCCTTCAAATCCAACATCATGACTCGACTTCTTGAAACCCAGCCAGTGTTTTAACCTTCCTCCCCATGCTGGGAAGGGAATCAAGGGCTGGGCAGGCTCTTGCTCTTTCTTCTGGGATATTTTCAGCTGCTCCTTGTCTCTGTCACCTAACCAGGTGTCTTTTCCCCCTCCAGTACCTGCTAAAAGCCAGTGAGTCTCAGATGAAGCAGGGGCCAGACTTCCTGCAGAGCCTCATCAAGTTTTTCCACGCTCAGCACAAGTAGGTGCCACCTGGGTCAAGCTGGTTCATCCCCAGGGCTGGCTGTCACCCTTGGGTGGTTCCATGAGGGTCTGGGGTATTCTACTCTCACCCCAGACCCATAAAGCTGTTGGTGGAGATACTGGGCAGAGCTTCAGTTTTCTCTGGGGAGTTGAAATGTGCTTTGTTGTCTTGAGGAGCTGTAGACGTGTCCATGGGGCTGCAGGAGGGGCATTGGCTTGAGATATATCGGATTATTTGGTTTCTGGATAGATTTCGAGGGATGAGCTCAGCTGAGCAGCTCTGGCATTAGCCATAGGAGAGTGTTTGGAGTGAGAATCAACATCCCCTTGCTTTTCCTATTGCTGTGAGGCTGAAATAGCAGTGTGGGAGTCATCATCTCCAGCTCTCAAATGGGGAAACTGAGGCAGGTCGAGACAGTCACTGTGGTTAAAAGCATGTTCTTGACTGGGACTGTGACCCAGGGACCCCCCAGAATTTGGCTTTTGGCAGCACTGCTCCCCAGTGAGTTGAGCTGGGATTAAACAAGAGGCCAATCCTGCATCCCAAACACCACAAATGTTTGGGGTATCTGGGCTTGGCCTTTGCTGGGCTCTCTCCAGATCCCCGTAGCCAGAGAGGCACAAAGCAAGCACAGCTTTCCAGGGAGGGGATCACCATCATCTCCTGCCACATTTTCCCTAAAAACCCTCTTTTTGCCTCCATCTTCCTCATCTGCATCTTAATCATCCTCAACAAACACCCAGTTTCTTCCAAGACGGCTGGAAGGCTGCCCAGAACCTCTACCCCTTCATTGAGAAGCTCGCCGTGTCCCTCCACGCGGTAAGGCCTTCACACTGCCATCCAGAGCCCCTCAGACATGTCTCCCAGGGTGCCACCCCCCTGTCCCCATGCCAGCCCCTGAGAACAGCCCCTGAGTGCAGCAGTGAGGGCAGCTCTCCCTTTCCAGCTCCGCCAGGCGCAGGAGGAAGAGGTGAAGCAGCTCACGCAGACCCGCGATTCCCTCCGCAACATCCTGCAGCTGGAGAGCAAGGAGGTGAGACCCCCCAGGATGGGCAGGGAAGAACTGAGGAGCATGGGGAGGGTGCTGGGTTCCCTAGGGTTAGTTTGGGGATGGGGAACAGAATGGAGAGGGGAGCTGGCTTAACCTGTCCAGGGACCTGGAGACATTTGGATGCTGGGAGGGCTTGAGGCTGACTGGCATCCTGCTGGACACGCTGCACCCCTGTAAGGACAAGATCACTTGGGGCTGCAGCCACCTCTGTGCCTCTCACTTTGCTTTTTAATTGTATTTTTTTCAGGAAAACTTGAGCAGGAAGAACTCTGGCAGTGGCTACAGTATCCACCAGCACCAAGGCAATAAGCAGTATGGGACAGAGAAGTCAGGATTCCTGTACAAGAAGAGTGATGGGTGAGGATGAGTGTTATCCCAGAGACCTCTTGGCTTCTTCCCGATATTGTCAATGCTCATGGGAGGCCCCAGAGCTGGAATCCAGCTCACAGGACATTTAGTGCTCTGTGAGTTAGAGAAAGCACAACCCTGTGTCCAGAACACCATCGGGCCTCTGCCAGGCTGGTTTGGGATGTGGATGTGGGTGATTGCAGCTGTGCAATCCTCACTCCTCTTCCTCCTTCTCAGGATCCGCAAAGTGTGGCAGAAGAGGAAGTGTGGCGTGAAGTACGGCTGCCTGACCATCTCCCACAGCACGGTGGGCAGCGTGGGGGCTGCAGCCCTGACCCTTCTTTGTGCACCCTTTGGGGCTTGGTGTCCATTGGATTTCAGGTTTAATTTTGCCCAAACTGGTCACAAATCTGCCTGGCTTAAAATTCAATACAGGATGGGACTGGACAGCCTAAAGAAGGTCCCCTGTGTCTGACAGGGGTCCAAAGGTGGTCGCTCATGTCTGGCAGGGGTCGGAGGGGTCGGAGGGTGGACGGGGGTGGGCAGTGAGGGGACACTGGGGGTCCGGACAGGGGGACGGGGTCGGTTGGGAGGGAAGGGCTGCCCCCTGGCGTTGGGAGCTGGAAACTGCAGGGGGGACAGAGGGACATCTTGGAGCCGTGCTCTCCCGCAAAGGGTTCCTCTAAAATGGGCCAGACCGGGTCTGATTTGCATGGTTATCCCAAGAGAAACAGTCTGTGGTGGTGATTGTACCACCACAGTTGCCATTGGAGATGGTGATGCCCATCCCATCCCTTCCTGGTCCATTAACCCACCTTGGTCCTCTCACCCTGCAGATAAACCGTCCCCCCGTGAAGCTGAACCTCCTCACCTGCCAAGTGCGGCCCCATGCCGAGGAGAAGAAATGCTTTGACCTGGTGACACGTGAGTACCTAAGATGAGGTGCTGTGGCTGGGGTGAGGTGTAGTGGCAGAGGCTGTAGTGGGACCTCTCCCTCTTTCGAGAGGGTTTTCTCTCTGAAACACCTTGGCACCCTCTTTAAATGCTTTTCATCTGGCTCTGGGTGTCTTCCTGGCTGTCTTTACAGATGAAGAACCAATCTCTCCTAGGAGATCTAAAAAGTTGAGACAAAAAGAGGTTCTGACAGGGCTCAGGTGATGGGAGAGTGGTGTGCAGTGATTTAATTTGTAATTAAGCAGCTCCTTTGAAGAGATTTCAGCTGATTCCTGCTGTCCTGGACATCCCTACACCATAGTCCTTAAGGCTGCTTCCAACCACAACCATTCTAGGATTTTGTCTTGTTTCACCCCCACACCATGGGCAGGAACACCTTCCACTAGACCAGACTGCTCCAAGCCCCGTCCAAGCTTAAACAGTTCAAGGGATGTGGCAGACACAACTTCTCTCCTTTCACCTTCTCCCCTCTCTCCCCATCCCTGCAGACAACAGGACATATCACTTCCAAGCGGAGGACGAGCAGGAGTGTGTTGTGTAAGTGCCACAGCCATCTCTCCTCCTCCCTGTACCAGATCCTGCTCTGCCTTCCCCATCCTCCTCTTCCTCCTGCCTAGGTGGGTCTCAGTGCTGCAGAACAGCAAGGATGAAGCCCTGAGCAATGCCTTCAAGGGGGATGGGGGCAGTGGCGGGGTGGCAGCAGGCACCGGGGTGGATGGTGGACTGCAGGAGCTGACCAGGCTGGTTATCAGTGAGGTGAAGAACATGCCAGGAAACAAGCAGTGTTGTGACTGCGGCGCCCCAGGTACGTCAGGGATGTCCCCCCACCCTGGGTGTGAGTCAGCAGTCATGGGAGTCACAGCATCTTGGGGGGCTGGGCGTGGTGCTGAGCACTCTGCCACTCCCACTGCAGATCCCACATGGCTCTCTACCAACCTTGGCATCCTGACATGCATCGAGTGCTCCGGTATCCATCGGGAGCTGGGGGTGCATTATTCCCGCATCCAGTCCCTCACTCTGGATGTTCTCAGCACCTCCGAGCTGCTGGTAAGCTGCTCTCTGAGCCCAGAGGTCTCCTAACCCCTGGGAAGCACTCTGTGTGTCTCCCAAACCTCCTGTGATGCAGGGTTCATTCCTTCTCTTCCATCCCCTCTGTCCCCAGTTTGGTCCAGGGCTTGCAAACCTGCCTCAGTTTCCCCAGCACAGTGGTTTGGGCAAGGGGGGGCTCTTCAAAGTCATTTGCTAAGCAGGGGGCTGCTGGCCCCTCCTAAAACAGATTTCCATTTCCATCTCTCCTGGCAGAGATGCTGCTCTGGGAAAGCCCCAGGTGGATCCAGTGGATTCCTTCCTTCTGGAATGGGATCTGGCTGGAGCAGGGTGAGTGTGGCAGGGAGGGCTCATGTCCCTCTGTTCTCCTCTCTCCATAGCTGGCTGTTAGCATTGGGAACACTCGCTTCAATGAGATCATGGAGGCCACGCTCCCCACACAGGACTGTCCCAAGCCCTCGGCCAGCAGTGATATGTGAGTCAGGGACTTGGGTGTGCTGGGAAGACGAGGAGGAGGAGGAACAGGAGTGCATGGTGTGTGCCCTGTTCTTGTCACCGTGCTGCCTCTGCCCATCAGCTCTAAGACAGCCCTGGGATGAGGCATCCTACTGTCACTGCTGGACTGTGGTGGGGATCTGCACCTCTTTGGAGGTTCACCCCTGATGCTGAGGCTTCAGGAGGAGGCAGGAGCACAGGGCTCCACAGCCCAGCTCTGTGCCCACCCAAGTCCCCTTCCGGCAGGGCTGCACGCAAGGAATACATCATGGCCAAGTACATGGAGCGACGCTACGTGCAGAAAGGTGTCCAGGACAACCCCCACGGCCTCTGGGAAGCCATTCGAGCCCGGGACCTCCTGGCCCTGCTCAAGGCCTTTGCCGAGGGGCATGACCTGACCAAGCCCCTGGCCAGCCCTGAGGGTCAGGTGAGGCCTTTACCTGAACAGGGAATAGATTTTCATCCTCTGGGTAGTCGGGGTTGTCCTGGGCCTTGGGCAGGGATGTGCTGATGGGAAGATGAGCATCCTCAGGTCCAGCTTTCTTCTCTCCTACACATAGGAGATGAAACATTGTTGAGGCCAGCTCTCCTCTCCCTTTCATATTTTGGGAGATGAAGCATCCTTGGGTTCAGGTCTTTCCCTTCCATCTTGGGGGAGATAAACAAGATGAGCACATGTGTCTGGCACTCCTTTCCATTCCGGGGGGAAGAGGAGCATTCTTGGATCCAGTACTTCTTTTCCCCTTATCCTGAGGAAACATGAGCATTCTCTGGGTCATCTCTCCCTCCCACCTCTTGGCAGGATGCAGGTGAGCTGCCGCTGCACGTGGCTGTGCGCCACGCCGACAGATCATCCCTTCCCTTGGTGGACTTCATCATCCAGAATGGGTGCGTCCCCAAGTGCTCCCAGTGTTCGCTGCCCCTCTCCCTCAGGGGAGGAATGTACAGGATGCTATCAGGTTCTCAAGCCTTGACTTTCCTGCTGTTGACCCTGCACAGGGGAACACTGGACCGGGTGACACAGGATGGGAACACGGCCTTGCACTATGGTGCACTCTACAACCAGCCCAACTGCCTCAAGCTGCTCCTGAAAGGCAAAGCCACCTTCACCACAGGTATGAGGTTGGGATGGAGCTTTTGGAGTTCTTTGGTGGGAGTGGTAAGGCTGCAACCTGGATTTGTCCCCCTTTTGTCCCTTGGGCAGTGAATGCGGCAGGCGAGACAGCTCTGGATGTGGCGAGGAGGCTGAAGTACAGCGAGTGTGAGGAGCTGGTAGGTGGGATGGAGGAATGGGGGAGAAGCTTAGAGTGGGGAGAGGGGACCAAGTGCCTGAGGAGGGCTGGTGTGAAGGTGGGGGGCTTCTGGGACATGTCTCTCCAGTGCTGAGACCCCTGTGGGCTGCCCCATCCTGAGATCCCCTCACCTGCCCCATCCCTCTGGCAGCTGGAGCAGGCACAGACCGGGAAGCTCTCCCTCCAAATCCATGTGGACTACGACTGGGAGCCCCCATCAGAGTTCCCCTATGACAGTGAGGATGAACTGGAGGAGAAGGTATCTGTGGGGTGGTGGAGGGGGGGCCTCCACATCCCCAGTGAGGGAGCTGGGGGAATGCAGACCCTTCTGGGGGGCTGCTGGCAGTGGGACATCCCTGGAGCTGTGTGTGTACCCCCAGGTGAGCCCCCTCCAGCGCTCCTTCAAGGGCACATCACCACTGGCTGCCAGCCCGCTGCCTGCCTGCCCCCAGACCCGCTGGAGCTGCATGGGGATGGACATCACCAACAAGACCTACGAGAGCATCCTGGTGCCCTCGCGCCCTGCACCCCGCCGGGCCCACAGCGAGGAGATCCCCCCGCCACTGCCCCTCAAAAACCCCACGCGGGGCAGCTCTCGCCCCAAACCCAGCCACAGCCCCACCGGTGAGTCGGAGTGGGGAGGTCACCACGGTGGGGCTGTGCCTTCCCCCAGAGACCAAATTTATTGTCCCCATTGCGTGCGTTCCTCCAGAGCGCCCTGAACTGCCCCGGCAGGCATCGGAGCCCCACTTCTCTGGGTCAGCAGAGGCACTGGCACCACGCAGCCTGCCTTGTGCCAGCAGCACGGGTGCCCTGGATGGCACCCCCAGCACCCGCAGCCCCACCGAGAGCCAGCGGGCAGCGTACTGGGAGACCCGCTCTGAGACGGACACCAGCAGCAGCCGGCGGGGGCCAGAGCTGAGTCCCCCACCCTCACAGCCCCTGCCAGGCAGCACGGTGCTCGACATCCCACCTGTCAAGTTTGGGTAGGGAGCCTGCTCCAGACTGGGGTTGCACTTGGTGTTGGGGGGTCATTGCATGGCGCTGGTGGGTGAGCTTCAACCTCTGCCACCCCTACGGGCATGGAGAATCCCTGTGAAGCAAAGGAGTCCCTGCCCTCTGGGGTCTCCAGAGAAGCTGATGGTGACCCGGGGATGCAGGAGACAAGGGCAGCTGTGGGGATGCTGGGTTGTCCTTGGAGACAATGATGCAGATTATTTGGGAGGACACCAACATCCTCTGCAAGTTATCATACGTATTTTTTCTCCTCATTTGGGAAAATGTGGTGGGATGGGCTCATTTGAGGGAGTTTGGATGCTGGAGACCTTTTCCATCAGTATCCAGGGGGCTGTGGGTGGGATCCAGGTCCCATGGGGGAAGCCCTGACCCCCTTGAGACCTCTCAGGAAGGAGAACAGGGAGGGGGAAGGCAACAGCAAAGTGAGGGGGGGTGACACTGTTCCCACTGTCACCCACAGCTCAGAGAGCACCCGCTCATACCGGCGCATTGGTGGCATGGTGGGCAAAATGGGGTCGGCTGGGTCCCCCCAGAGCCCTGGTGGCCCCGAGGACCCCGCTCTCAGCAAGGTGCCCCCTGTGCCCATGCCCAGGAGATTTGCTCCGGTAGGTGTGAATCCTCTCTGCATCCCCAAGCATCCCAGCCCCTCTTATCCTGGGGTGGCAGATGGAGTGATCAGGGGGTTGTATCCCTGGTGCTGCCTTTTGGATGGGCTCAGGGGGGTCTGTCACCCCCTCTTCATTCCATTTCAGGCCAAGGGGAGGCAGAAGCGGGTAAAGGCGGTGGCTGACTGCAAGGGGGACAAGGCACGAGAGCTGACCTTCTCCAAGGGGGAGGTCATCGTGGTGACACGGGAGGAGGACGAGCAGATCTGGGTGAGTCACCATGACATGGATAGGTGCTGGGATCCAAATCCTGGTTCTTTTCCCCCCTCCAGTTCTCCTCTGAAAGAGGCTGGATTTTTCTGGGGGAGCATAGATTGGGGGACTCTTCCCCATGTGTGCATGGAGGAGCACTGGGAGGGCTCCACTGATGAGTCTCTCTAAATCCCTGTTGGAATTGAACAGAGGAGAAGTTTTGGGGCTGATATCTCAAGATAAGACTCACACTCTGCTCAACCCTCTTTCTGCACCCCCAGGTCGGCTTCATCGAGGGCGATGGCTCCCGCACCGGAGTCTTCCCTGCCAGCTTTGTCCACCTCTTGCAAGACTGACCGTGTGGGGGTGTCACCATTTGTCACTGTTCCATTGCTGGGACTACAGGCAGCTCCCTGCTGGGGGCTTGGTAGTGCCAGGCCACAAGGGACACGGGCCCAGGATCCTGGCATGAGACCACTGCCCTCCAAGGGGGCCCAGAGACCCCCTGCATCGGGAAAACCGTCCATGGATGGCAGCGGTGTGGAGCCGAGGAGCAGAGAATGGACATGCTCGCTGCATTGGTGGGCTGAGGTTTCTGTGCCAGCCCTGCTCCTGCTGCTCTTCCATCCTTCCCATGGGCTCTTCCCATCCCTGGGGTTTTCTTCATCCTTCTCTTCAAGGAATTGAGGTTGGGAGAGCTGTATTTGGTGTCCCCCACCCTCTGCCAGATAGTGATGAAGCCTCCTCCTCATCCTTGGGGCAGCCATGGACCACCAGTTCTGTACCCCAAGTGTGAAGCCTTTGGGATGGGCAAGAAAGAGTAGAGGGGTCTTTTTTAGTGTCCATCCCCCACTCCAGATTCTGGGAGCTGCCTGGACTGATGGAGTCTGGGGATGTTTCACAGCTTCTCCAAAACTGGTAGTGAAAAGCCATTCCCTGATTTGGAGGGGGAGGGATGTTTCAGGTGGTACCACAGAGCCCCTGCCCCATGTCCCTCATGTGGGGTGGGTGCTGGATCACCGCCCCTTCCCTGGGTGGGGGGCTCTCAGAGGGGGTTTTGCAGCTTTTTCTAGGACCAGAATATCCCTGTAAAAGTGTCCCTTGCGAGCCACCTGCCTCCATACACCCTCACTATCCTTCAAATTTCTATGTCAAATGCTTCATCTCAAAAAAGTCTTTTTAAAAAATGTTTTCTGTCTCTGATTTCTAATAAACCATCTTTTTTTTAAGCACCTGGGAGTTTGTTGGGGGTATCACCCCTGCCCTGGCAGTCCCTAGCATGGTGATAGTGCTGATGTGTCCCCAAGGCTTCCAGTCCCTGGCATCTGTGATTACCCTTGGGGGCAGCCATGTAAGGCTGGGACATGGGCACCTTCCCAGTGCTCTGGGGTAGATCCAGAGCAGGATGCTCATGCTACAGCCACCCCATGTGAGTGCTGGAGCAGGGACAAGCAAGGATGGCAAGGTTGTTGCCACCTCCATCTCCCAATGGCCTGTTCCCCATACTGTTCCTGTCCAGCCAGGCCTGAGGGGCTCCTGGCTCCCACCCCAGGCTGGCACACCATCAGCTGGCAGGGCTCTGCTGTGCTTCAAACGGGACATGTTAGCATGTCATCTGTCCTCACACAATCACAGAATGTTGGAAGGGGCATTAAAGATCCTTCTTTCCATGCCCTGACATAGAGGGGTCACCTTCCACTAGCCCAGGTTGCTCCAAGCCTGTCCAGCCCGACCTTGGACATTTCCAGGGATGGGGTTTTCTCAGTACCAAAATACTCCAATATATGGAGTACTCCAATATAAGAACTATTCCTATATACTAGAATTCCACGTATATTGGAACATTCCAATACGTGAAGTACAAAGACTATACCCCCAGGGCTCTTGCTGCTGCAGGACACCAACTTTGGGAAAAACAGAGCTTGCGGCACGCTGCACTGTACCCGTGCCTCTCAGGATTCCCTAGCTAAACCATCCCGCTGGCAAAGCCCCATCCCGGGCCCTGTCCCTCGGCACCCCGGGCTCCCCACGGCCGCCACAGCCGCGCGTCCCGGAGCGCCCCGGAGCGCACCTCCCCCGCTCTTGCAATCGTGGCTCTCGGCTATATTTAGCCCTCCCCCGTGCTGTTTCGCTTTCCTGGCAGGAGTTTATAACTGGCCGGGACAGCCCCACCTCCTTTCTGCTTTCCCTTCCCTTCTCTTCCCTTCCCTTTCCCCCTTTTCCCCTCCTCTCTGCTCCCTTCCTACCCGGCTGCCCAGACCCCCCATGCCAGCTGTGCCCAGCTGTGCCCGCAGCCAGCGTCCTGCTCCGCTGGAGCCCCCGCCATGGGGCCCGCTGAGGAGCTGGTCCGGATTGCCAAGAAACTGGATAAGATGGTGGCCAGGAAGAGCACGGTAAGGTGGCCGAGCTCCTCGGGGCGTGTGGGCGTGTTTACACACATAGGTAATTGCACGTGTGCGGATTTGTACACATGCTTATTTATACACGTGCTTGTTTGCAAGCATGGCTGATTGTTGTTGTGTGGCTTGGGAAAGGGGGGTGGGTTTGCTTTTCTCACCCCTCGTTGTCCCTGGAGGGGCTGAGTGGGTTTAAGGGATGGTGCCTGTGTCACCCGAGCCCAGCCTCAGTAGTCAGCACCCAGGGGATTTAATCTTGCCTCTAATTTGGGGCTCTCCTGTACCCCTTTGCTCCCAGACACTGGGATTTGGGGGTAAGGGGGGGTTTGTCCCAGGGGTGGCAGCTCTAGACACCGCTTGGCAGTGCTGGATTGTGGGCAACAGGTGTTTGGCCCCCAGCCTGTGCACCAACACCCGATCAGTGCCAGGGCCAGAGGCTCATGTACAAGCAAGGAAAAGCTCTGGGCTGGCAGATCTTACACCCTCAATGCCCCCAGCACGGCCATGCCTGTTGCACGAGCGTGCAAAGGGAGGGGGCAGAGTCACTCAGTGTTTCCTGGATGTTTTGGTGGTTGTGTGCTGGGGAAGCTGGGATCCAGCCCTGCCACCCTTGTGGCAAGTGAGGATCCATTGGGAATCCTGGTGAGCTAGTTATGTGTGCCAAGTCCAGCCCTCAGAGTTAATATTTGACTGTTTCCACCGGCCTTTGCCCTGACAAGGTGCAGGCTCCTGGCTTGAGAGGCAGCCCTGCGTCTCCCTGGATCTGGTGGCTTTTTGGGATGCCAATGCCTGGTACCAAACCAGATCCCATGGCTCTGCTTGCTGCCAGGAATTACCCAGGGGTTAAGGGTGCTCCACATCTCTCGTGATGCACTTTGGGATGGGACAGAGCCAGGTTCCAACTACAGAACAGGAATGTCCCTGCACCCATTAAGCCAGGAGGGGTCTGATCCAGCCCCTCATGGTGGGAGTCCATGGAACTGTGTCCCCAGGCCAGGATACCTGGGAGCTGGTGTCTGCTGCTGGGGCTCTAAAAATACCAAGGAGGAGGAGGAGGAGAGGGAGGAGGAGGAAGGCTCCATGCTGGACTATCTTTATTCCAGCTGCTACTGCAGGGTGTCAGGATGAAATCCCAGGGCTTGTGTCCCACGGACCTTCAAACCCCTGGGTGGGTGGTACTGGGGAATCCCCCAGCTGTCCCTAGCTCCCACCAGCCCAGACTTTTCTTGCAGATGGGGTTTTCCCAAGTTTTAAGAAAAGCTCCTGCTACCCAGCTGGAGCTGTGACCTGGTGCTGGGATGGTCCAGCAGGATTTGGGTGTGGGACATTTCTATCGGTGTGTTGACACAGAGGGTCAGGCAATCTCAGGGAGCAGCCCAGGGCTGCTTTGGGTCCCCCTGTCATGCCCTTCCTGGTGCTGCCTGGTGCCTCCTCAAGGGCTCCCGTGGCTTCTCCCTGCTGCAGGAAGGGGCACTGGATCTGCTCAAATCCCTTACCAGCTACACCATGACCATCCAGCTACTCCAGGTGAGGGGGTTTGGGTGGGGGAACACCCCATGGGGTAGCTTGTCCTGTGCCCTGTGCCAGCCAGCACATCCCTAAGGATGTGTCCCTGGTGCGTGTCCCCAGACCACGCGGATCGGAGTGGCAGTGAACTCAGTGCGGAAACACTGCTCAGATGAAGAGGTGGTGGCCTCAGCCAAAATCCTCATCAAAAACTGGAAGAGGCTTCTGGGTGAGTGATGCTGGGGGGAGGTGAGAACCCCCCAAAGCTTCAATCCTCCCTGAGCAGTCCCTGCACCTCAAGCCCTGATGCTTTCTGGGGAGATGGAGTGGAATGAGTCCAGAGCTAGGATGTGCAGGCTCCTATAACTTGTAACACAGATTTTTCCAAGGGTTTGTTTTCACTCTGGGATAGAGTGGAGTAAATCAATGTGTGCCACACCAAAGGCTGAGCACCTCCACAATCATTTCCCCACCCCAGGATGGAGCTCTGCAGGTGCCTTGTGCTGGTTTGGGCTGTGACTGACACCCAAATCCTTCCCCCAGAGTCCACCACCACAAAAAAAGAGAAGGATGCAGATGGGAAGAGGGAGAAGGACACAGATGGAGACAAGGAGAAGAAGAAGGGGCTGGATGTTTCCAGCTGCCCCAGTGAAGGGGTGAAGCACAGCAAGAATACAGCTGAGAAGCACAGGGAGAAGCACAAGGAGAGGTCAGGGCCCCTGCCTGCTGTCAGGGGGCACCAGGGCCAATACAAGACCATCCTCTGCTTATGAGTTGGTCCTTAAGAGTTTATCCATCTCTGCCTTCCCGTGGATGCTGGCAGCACCTCTGGAAACCAAACTGCCTCTGACAGCACCAGGGCAGATTTTGGAGGAGAGAGAAGATTTTTTATTTGCCCTTCTCTAATTATCCCTTGGATGAGATCAGTTAGGATAGTGCTCATCTGACCCCTGCTCTCTCTGTCCCTAGGAAGCCCAGCAAGGGTGACTCTCATGCCACCACCACCCAGGGCCACTCTGCTGATTCCAGCCCAAAGAGGTACTTGCTGAAGGGTGCCCTGACCCTCATGCCAGGCTCTGCCAGGCACTGCCAGCCCAAGGGAGGCTTTGCTGGCAGCCTGGGGTGGGGCTCAGGGATGGGGGATGTAGATGGACAGGAATCCAGCTCGCAGGTTGCCAGAGTGTGCTGGGGTTGCTGAGAGCTTCTCTCCCTTCCTTTGGGCCTCCGTGGTGAAGAGAGTCCAGCGATGGCCGGAGCCCCACTGCATCCTCCAAGAAATCACCTCTGGATGGCAAGAAAGAGAGGTGGGTGCTGGGCTGGGTGAGGATGGGAGAGGCCAGACCCTGGCCCACCACTGGGCTGTGGTTGGGGCTGTGGACCCACCACTTGCCCCAGTTGCTGCCCTCTGACATGAGGCTTGTCCTGCCAGGAGAGCCTCTGCTGACTGCAGGTCCTCAACTGTCTCCTCCTCCTCCTCCCCACAGAAGAGACTGTCAGGGGAGAGGTAAGGAGGGGTTGTCCCTAAGCTGCTTGAGGATGCTTTTAGGGTCCCCCTTGGAGAAGCCATGACCATGGAGGGCGTGGGAAGTGGCTGGGTGCCCTGATCCTGCCACAGCACTGGGATATTCCCTGGGAGGAGCAAATCCTCCCCTGAGGAGATTCCTGTTGGCTTCTGAGCACTCTCATCAATGTGCTGGTGCCTGAGGTCCTGCCACCAGTCCCTGCCCCCTGTCCTGCCTGCCCCATCTCTGGTGTCATCCCCACTGTCCTGTTCTGTTCCACTCCCAGGCGAGCCTCTGTGGGCACCAGCCTCTCTCCAGCTCCTGTCAGCTCCCAGAGAAACTCCAGTGACAGCAAGGAGGAAAGGTAGGAGAGGAAAACGGAGTGCCACTCCCCTTCCAAGGGACCCCAGCAGGTCCCTGTGACTGTGCCACGACCCTACCACCTGCCTGTGCCCCTCCATGTGCCCCTGCAGAGCCAACAGCAGCAAGGCCAAACCCGAGGTGCCACGAACCCCCACCAGCCCCTCCTTCTCTCCCAGCCCCTGCTTCCTGGCCCCCTGCTATCTCACGGGGGACTCGGTGCGGGACAAGTGCATTGAGATGCTGACAGCTGCACTCCGCATGGATGGTGAGCAGTTCTGAGGGTGCTGGACCCCAGACTGGGCTGTTTCTCCTATGGGATGGTCCTGATAGGAGCATTCAGCCCCAAAAGGAAAGCAAAGGAGGTTCTTAGGGTCACTGATAAGGGGGTTGGATGTGAGGGTGCATGTTTGGAAGGTTCAAGATGGGTAAAAATCGGTTTTTAGAGATGGAGTGTCTGGGGCAACTACAGGGGGAGAGGTGAGATTTTGGGGGGGAGGTACAGTGAGGCCTGTGGCTGGTTTCACACCTGAAAGTCACCCCTTAACCTCTCCCCTTTAGATGACTACAAGGAGTTTGGTGTCAATTGCGAGAAGATGGCGTCAGAGATTGAAGACCATATCCTTTGAGGGGCTAGGGGTCCCCAGGCTGCATCCCCACGTCCCCCCATCTGCTGGGGGGGGGTGTAGGTGGGCTCAGGAGGGCTGCTGGGGACAGTGCTGCAGAGGGTGAAGGGAAAAGGACAGAGGGTGACAGACTGCAGTGCTCATTGCCTGCAGAGGGAGCCCAGACCTCAGAGGATGCTGAGGCTAAGGCTGAAGCTGATGCTGAGCAGAACATCTCCTGAGCACCAGGATGAGTCCCCCCCACCAGTCCCCTCTGGTCAAGGACCTGACTTCATCCCTGGGGAAATAAATCCAAACCCAGTTAAAGCTTTTTCCATGAGCCTGCTGTAGGTGTCTGTGTCTCCTGCCAGAACCAGTCTGTCACAATGTCCAGGCTGTGCCATGCTGGCAGGGATGGAGCCACCTCTCCCCACCCCCAACTCAAGGCTTGGGGTTCTCCTGGCAGCCCCCTGAGACCAGGACCCACCCCAGCGTGGTTCCCCTCCTGGGTGCACTTCTTGGTGCATCCCAGACTCTGTGCCCAAAGCTGCTACATCAGCCTGTCCATATCCATGTTCTTTGGGAGGAGGGAATAGACTGAGTCCTCTGCACCACGAGCTTTTGTCCCAGCACAGGGCTTGGTGACAGTCCCTGATCCCCACAGCCTCGCCTGGATGTTAGACACTCCAAGGCAATGCAAAGTCATTTTCCTCCCCACATCTCAAGGTATGCTTCATCCTCTTAAAGCCAAGACTGGGGACCCTTCCCACAGGGAGGAAAGCTCCACTGAGATCAGCCACCTCCAAGTGACCATTGGCCCTGCTGACAGCGGCCCCCAAGCTGGCATCACCCCCTGGATTCCTTGACAGAGCCCACATATCTTCCAGGAGCTGAAGAGCACGGACATGAAGTATCGCAACCGGGTGCGGAGCAGGATCAGCAACCTGAAGGACCCCAAGAACCCTGGTCTGAGGAGGAACGTGCTGTGTGGGGCCATCGAGCCCGGCCTCATCGCCCGCATGACTGCTGAGGTGGGCAGTGGGGGGCGTGGGGTGGAGCCCATGGATCTCATCCGTGCTGCCTCTGGTGTCCAAGTGCTGGGTCTTGGCTTGGTGCTGTCCACTGTGGGGTTGTCCCAGCACCTCCCTGTCTCACTCCAGTGCTGAATGAGGCACAGGGAGCATTAGGAAAAAGCTGCCAGGTCCTTTCAGAGCCCTGCAGACCCCCAGCCCATCACAGATCTGGCGGTGGGATGTCACACTGGCAGGAATCAGGCTGGAATGTCCCCATTTGTCCTCAGCTAGGGTCCAAAAATCAGGCTCCTTGGAAGCCCAATTTCCCCTGTGAGGAGACAGATCTCTGCAGGCAGCAGTTTTAGTTTGAGGACGGGGTGATTTTTTCATCTAGATGGGTCTGAGCTCTCCAGCAAGCACAGAGAGCAGGATTAATCCCCTTTTGGGAGAGGATGGGGAAGGTGTTGGACTGTGGTACTTGGGTGTGAGCAGAGCCATGGCCACAGTGACCCATGTGGGCCAATGCTGGTGGCAGGAGATGGCCAGTGACGAGCTGAAGAAGCTGCGGAACGCCATGACCCAGGAGGCCATCCGGGAGCACCAGATGGCCAAGACGGGCGGAACCGTCACCGACCTCTTCCAGTGCGGCAAGTGCAAGAAGAAGAACTGCACGTACAACCAGGTCAGGCCTGGTCCCCAGGGGACCTTGCTTTGGGGGACCCCAGAAGGGTCTGCCCTGACATCTGCTGCTCCATCCAGGTGCAGACACGCAGCGCTGATGAGCCCATGACGACGTTTGTGCTGTGCAACGAGTGTGGGAACCGCTGGAAGGTCTGTAACCATCTGGGGACAGGCTCTGGGCAACCCAACCCTTTCCTGGCATTTGGGGGTGGCAGAGCCCCCTGGAGTGGTGCTTTGGGGGCTGGGTGAGAGCTGACCACCTGCCCTGGGCTCTGCTTCTCCTGCAGTTCTGCTGATGCTGCTGGCGATTGGGCTGGAGGGAGCACGGTCCAAGACAAGATGCTGTGACACCACACTGGGCACCTGGGGTGGGGAGGAGGGGTCAGGGTGGCACCAGTCCCTAAACCTCAGCTCCTTGTTCCCTTGCTCTGGGCTCCCTTGAATATCCTGGGGAGCTGACCTCCAGCAAGGTCAAGTTCACTCGAGAAGGTCCCTGTGAATTCAATGGTTCTTCCCTGCAAATACCTGCCCTTTGGTTGGGGTGTGCTGGGGTCCCACTGGGAACAGACCCATTCCTGGCAAGGGAGGCTGGTACAACCAGGGAGCATGTCCTTCCCTGAGAGAAATCTGGACTTGGATGATTTGGGGCAGGAGAGGCATTGCTCCATGGACATGGGGCTGTGCCTGGGAGCTGAGGGTGGCAGAGGGCTAGGTTTTAACCTAAACACCTTCTTCCTCACCTGAGTGCACACAGAGGGAGGACGTGGAGGGGACAGGGTGGTTGCAGCATGTCCAGATGCTGTTGGGATGCCACTGTGTCCCTCTGCTCTGTGACAAATGGACCATCCAACCTGGCTTGAAGGCACTGTGTCCCAGGAAAGGAGGGAGAGGAGTGAGGAAGAACCCTTCCAGACAGAGTAATAAAGGTGTGAACTATCTCTGCAGCACAGACTGTTTCTTAAGTTGGGTCTGGGTCCTCTGTCTCAAGTTTATAGCTCCCCAGCTTGAGCCTCAGGGCCATCCAAGATCCCTCACCAATTTCCAACATGTATGTCTCAAATCCACTAGCCCCAGCTTGGAATATAACCATGGCTTGCTGCTCATCCATCACCTGATTGGTAATTAAAGACCTTTAATTAAGGCTGGAGCAGCTCCCTAGCTTGGTCTGGATGCTGCAGTTTGCCCCATGGCAGGGCAGAACTTCCAGCAACAGCAGGGAGTGTTTTCCAGGGAAAAGGCATCAAGGACCAGCTGGGAGACATCCCTTTGGCTGCAGGAGTTCTGGGATGGAGCCTTGTGGAACCAAGCCCATCCCTCTGTACCACCAGCCCCTTCCAGGGGCAGTGAGGTGTGATGGGAACACAGGAAGGTCACCGTGGGTGACCATGGATGGGGATGAGGGTGCTGCTGCTGTTCCTGCATGAGCCAGAGGGTGAGAGCAGAGAAGGATGGTGAAGCTATTAACACACCATTCATTTTTTAATCTTGGGCTGAGGTGTTCATTTTTTCACACTCTGTGCTGTTTGCAGCCAGACTTTGGTGCTAAACCCTCTGTGTTTGGGGGTCCCCACCACCCTTGAGCCTGCTGAGAGCTCTCTGGGCTGTGGTGCTCGTTAACATGCTGAAGTGATTAATGAGCCTCCAAGGCAATTCTTTATGCTTGTGACAGTGCGTGTGGCTGCAATTAAGGAATATAGTGGATTGTAGGGGATGAATAAAACATCAGTGTGACCTTGAGCTGTGAGGAGAGCACAGGACTGCAGCTCCCTGCTGTCCCCAGGGTGCCTCAGGGCACATTTGCCTGGGACAATGCTGAAATAGGGGGATTTGGACCTTTTTTTTTTTTTTTTTTTTTTTTTTGAGTCCAGTCTAATAAAGGTGTTTAAGTGATACCAGAGGAAGCCGGACTCCAAGCATGTTATGATGGATCTCCTGGCATCCCTCTGTGTCTTTCTGTCCCCTGTGGACTTGTTCCCAGGGAAAATGTCACTTTATACCCCCTCCCCAGGTTGCCTGGGAAATCCCAGAGGAGGAAAGGGAGGGGAAAACTGGAGAGCTGGAAAAGCAGGGGCTCCACTGTCATCTGTGCAAGGATGTCTTCCCCACACACCCAGGGAGAGCTTTTCCACTTGCCTGGGCTGGAGGAGCTCATGGTCCTGAGGGCTGCTCCAGCCTCTGGGAGGTGCAGTATGTGTTCCCCTGCAGCACTGGGGCAGGGGACAGTGAGGGGCTCTCTGGTATGCAGCTCCATTCCCCAGGTGAGCCTCTGATCTGCTCCACAGGAAGGGCACAAACACGTGTGTGTGTGTGTATGTGTATTTGAAAAATCCAACCCCTAAACTTTCAGTCCCGAATTGGGGACTGAGCCCCCCAGGATATCCTGCTATCCCCTCCCCACCCCTCAGCTCCAGAGGTCCCTGGAGCTTTCCCTCGCTCCTCCAGTGAGGGTCCCCTCCTCTGCTCCACATCCGCCAGGCTGCTGAGGAAGAGGAGCAGGGAAGATCCCTGGCAGCTGCCCATCCTGCCAGCACTCAGCTCTCTTGTACTTTGGGGAAGTGGGCACTTCAGTTCTCATTTCTCATCAGTGCTGGAGAGGTGAACCATGGCTGCACCAGAAAATGCAGATCCCCCCCTGCCTTCTGCGAGCAGGGGGTGCAGACAAGAGCCCTCAGGACCTCTTTCACAGCTCCAGCCTCCCGTGGGGCTGGTCATTACCATGCAATGGAGAGCCCCTTATGGTCCCTGTCAGGGGTTGATTTGCCCAGCCCGAGACTCCAGGTTTGGATGCTCCAAAGCTTCAGCAGAGGCTGGTGCCTCTTCCTGCCTCTCCCTGCCTGTCTCTGCAGGAATCCCAGAACCATTTCAGTTGGAAAAGTCCTCCAAGATAATTAAGTCCGACTGCTCTCCCAGAACTGCCAAGCCCACCGCTCACCACATGTCCCCAGTGCCACATCAACACATCTTTTAAATCCCTCCAGGTGACTCCAATGAGCAGCTCAATCTTCTGTCTGATGGAGTTTTTATATTCAACCTCCAACCTGCAACAACCCCACAGAGTGTCCAAACTCAGCCAGGCTTCCCCGAGAGGGGACAGCCTCTCCTGGTGCTGCCAGACCACATCCCTTCCCCAGGGACTGCCCTCAGCCACCTCAGGGACATCCTGTTCCACAGAATTTGGCACATGGGCAGTTTTACTTTGCAGTCCTGGTTTGCCCAGGGGTCACCCCCCTGTACTCCAGCCCCCGCAGCTCGCCCACAGCACGGGGCTTTGCCGCTGCCCTTCTCCCCCGCATTTTTTCAGCCTTGAGAAAAAACAGCACTTTGCTGTTCTGTGGTTTCCTTGGCAACCCCGTTTCCCCATCCTCTCGCTTTATGCACCTATAACTCCCCCAGCCCCGGTCACTGACCCCCAAAGCACAGTGGCAGGTCCCTGTGCACAGGGATGGAGCAGGAGGTGGTGTGTCCTGTCCACTACCAGGACAGCTGATCCTCGAGGGACCCTCAGCCCAAGCACTGAGCTTCTTGCAAAGGAATGGAGTAGCTGGTGGTGGCTCGTGTCTCTGAACTGAACTGAATTAAAGCAGTTTTGGAGCTGGTCTTTACCTCTCTGCATAGGTCCTAGTGCTCCTGCTGTGCACAGGTTGCCCAGGGAAGCTGTGGCTGCCCCATCCCTGGAAATGTCCAAGGCCAGGTTGGATGGGGCTTGAAGCAACATTGTCTAGTGGAAGGTGTCCCTGCCCATGGCAGGGGGTAGAATGAGATGAGCTTTAAGGTCCCTTCCAACCCAAACCATTCCACAACTCCATGACTGACAGCCTCTGCAACAAACTGAGCAGATTCACCTGCCCATTCCCATTCTTACTTCCAATCAATAGGTGATGATCCCTCAGGCACTCACTGCCTCCCCAGACCTCGTGCAAAGTTTATCTGGTGACAGCCACAAGCTCTCAGCACGACTCACTTTGCCTGTCATCAGTAGACAGGATTCAGATCTCCTGGGAAAACCACCCATCCCTCCCACTTCTGCATCATGGCTTCTCCCACAGGCAATGACATCAGGGTGATGCTCAGCGTGGTGGGCACGGGGCAAGGGGACAGCTCTGCTCAGGAATTGGGCTGACTTCCTTTAAAAAGCAGGAAAACACAGCACTGGGGTGGTTTAAGGAGGGCAGGAATGATGCAGAGGGTGCTGTGTGGGTTGGGAGGAGTACAGAAAACTCCCTGTGCCTTGGTGACCTGGGAAAGGTGCCCAATGTGCCCCAATACTTGGACTCCAACAGCTCTTCCCCAAATCCCAGAAGGCTGGTCAGTACCCCAAAAGCTGAGCAGCCCCTGCACCAGCCTGGGACTTGATGCTAAACAAAAGCAAGAGCTGTAGAGACCCTAAATTTTTTAGGGAAACCTCAGCTGCTGCACTTACTTTGACCTGTGGCTCAGCTAAAGCCTTCCAAATTCTGGCCTCTTTATTCAGTTTTTTGATTTAATAAACACCTAAGCACTGGTTTCACTAAGCACAAGGTACTGCCTCTGCTACAGGGGCAGGGGAAGATGGGGATGCAAGGCTTTTGGTCTGGATTCTACAGGGGTGGTTGTCAAAGGATGCAGTGGTATGGTGCTCGTGGAGGAACCAGGCAAGGGCATCCAGCAGGGCACTCCCAGCATTGAATGACCCACAAATATCACTGAAATAGGAGGAAAAAATTGCTGAGCCTGCCAGTTTTAGTTCCAGCCCCAGATTGGGATACAAATGGAATTTCCTTTCTCTTTCATTGTTCTGTCTTCATGTGATTGATTCTCACATGCTGCTTTGGAGCAGCTCTGAAAAAGTTAGTGATTGCCCAGGACAGACACACAATCCAGCCAGAACCTTCAACCAAGCCAAAATACTTGGAGCCAAGCCAAAATACTTGGAGCAGAGCCATGCATTTGAGATGACTGGGTATTTGCTTTGGGGTGTTTTTCCTGAAAAAAATTAAAAGGAGGAAAATCAGTTTCCATCTGCAGTGTTTGCAGTCCATTGGAAGGAAATGATTAGCTGAGGTGTATGGCTGCAGTTCTGCACACCAGGCTTTGTCACGATTAAAAGCATCAAAAGAGCCCAAACTGGACCCAGACCTTTATTTCTAAAGTGAAATGTGTTGCATGGAAAATTACAGAATATACTTTTCCTAAAGAAAAACCCTATGCCCTTTTTTTTTTTTTTCCTGGCCAGAGAGGTTTGCTGAGTCTGCAGAGGACTTTGATCTTATCCTTCCTAAAATCACACTGCTTGGCACAAACCCTTTTTCCCCCCCTCCTTTAGCTGAATACGCAGAGAACTGAGCAAAGATCCCCCATTAAAAGCAAAAATCTCTCCACAAAATACAATTTTTCATAACTTTCACTAGGAATCATGCACACTCTTCCATCTTTCAGCCAGGATGGAGGAGATGACGGGGAAAAAAACTCCAGTAACTAACTCAAACCACACGAATTCCCATCTCTGTAGGGAAGATCAGTATGTTGACCTAAATATTGCAGTGAAAAAAAATAAAAAAAGACATTGGCTTTTTGGCCTGACACTTTTTTTTCCTCCCTGCCAGGAGCTCTTGGGCTCTCAGCAATTAGGAGCTGTGCATTAATCTTGAGTGATATAATGAAGTGCCAGGTGGCTGGAGGACAGAGCTGGTGAGGGGGGTGGGCAGGGGGGTGGTGTGCTTTACAGATTAACATGATTTAGGACAAGTTTAGTGCAGGTAGAGCACACAAGGTGATGGGAAAGAGGACAAGGAGCCAGGGGGGATCAATGGGATATTCAGGCTCATCTCTACTTTGTGATCCTCTGCATCTAAATGCATGGACTGGGCAGGGCTTGTGTTGTAGAGGAAAAATGATATTTGCATCTTTTCTAACCCTGATTTGCTTGTAATGTCCACCTGCTTTACACCCAGAGTCTCCCAGTCCCATGTCAATTATTTATTGAGGAAAAATGCCCCAGGAGGGCAGCTCTGCCCCCAGCCATATCTGTGCCCCCTCAGGGAATCGTGGAGTTCTTGGAGTGTGAGGGGACCTCAAACCCATCCAGTCCCACCACCTGCCATGGGCAGGGACACCTTCCACTATCCCAGGTTGCTCCAAGCCTCATCCAGCCTGTCCTTGGACACTCCCAAGGATGGGGCAGCCACAGCTTCTCTGGGGAACTTGTGCCAAGGCCTCACAGGGAAGAATTCCTCCCCAATATCCCATCTAACCCTGTCCTCTGGCAGTGGAAAGCCTTTCCCCTTGTCCTGCCACTCCAGACCCTGTAAATAGTCTCTGTCTGCCTTTCTTGACAGCTCCTTCAGGTACTGGGAGGCCACAATTAGGTGACCTCAAAGCCTCTTTTCCAGGCTGAACAATCCCTACTGTCTCAACTCTTTGCCTTTTCTCCAAGGTCTCCAGAAGTCTGAAAGTTGGGAGCAGCTGGCACCAAGGGCCACATTCTTCCAACAAACTGCCTTGTCTTTCCAAAATGAGAATATAAACATCTCGTCCTGTAACAATGCCATTACCCAGGAGCTGTGCCACCAGCGCCGGCCACTCGCAGCAAACCCATTACCCACAGCAGCCAATTTATTCCCAACTCTGGCAGGAGCAGGAACCGTCAGGGAAGCAAGTGCTAATTAATAGCACTGTGCAAAGCAGCCGGTCTGGGCATGGTGTGTAATTAGTGAGACAACTGCACCCACCACAGTGCTGGGGCTGAGGGGAAAGGGCGACCGAGCAGCCACGGGGAGGGACCCGCTGCAGCCTCCAGCTATAACCCGGGACAAGGGCACTAATTGCAGCGGGGACACGTGTGTCACACTGCCATCAGCCAGGCTGTGACACTCCGTGTGTGTGCTCGCATCCCTCCGATCCCTGCTCCACCCTCCCTGGTCCAGCCCCCGTCCCTGCTGTCTCCTCGATGTGCTGCCTCTGCCCAGCCGTTTTGCAGGTAAACGTGACATTCCCTCGGGGCAGGAAAGATGTTCGGAATATAAAAACTCCTGGTGGTGGGAGATGCAGAGCCCAGGGAGGTGCTAATGCCCTTCCATCTCTGCCGTGGTGAGTCATCCAGGCCCTCAGAGGATCCCGGCTGTGCTTGGATACGGAGAAGGTAGAAGCACAAGGCATGACAAAAAATTGCTTTGCTCAGAAGGTATCTTGGTTACAGCAAGGAATACATATTTTTCCCTTGGCGCCCACCCTCAGCTCTGGTCCCACAGCCGTGGGGAGGAGGGGTTGTTGTGCTGTTGGGTGGGCAAGAAGGGCCCCATTTGTGGGAGAAATGGGAACACTTAGTCTAGAACATTCAAGTTGTTAGTGGAGTGCAATAATTTGTGGAAGGAAAGATGGATCTTTCCACCAGGCTGATGGCAAAAAAATCCATTCTGGGATTGGGAATTAGGCTGGAGCATCACCTTGAAGGTGGTTATGGGCAAACACTGCCTCCCTTCATCCCTGGCAACATGTGCTGCTGTGATGCTCCCAGTCCCTCTGCCACGTCCATATGGATGTGTGTGTGCTGCTCCTTGATGGGGACAGCTCCTCAGAACTGTGGCCACCCCAACCAAGTTTTGCTTCCTACTGTGCCATGGGAGGGCAAGCCAAGAAGTGCAAGTTAAAACCCCAAATTTAAAAAATCCTTTAAATCAACAACATTTTATCTAAGCCAACACCTCCCTGAGCCAGGGCTGCTCCCGACGTGGCTCTGCCTCCACCAAACACAGCAGCAGGAAGGGATTTACACATCAAACATCCTCAAACTGCTGAAGCCAAAACCTTGGGAAAGAGGAAAAAAATCTGTTTCCAGCTGTTTTTCTCTCCATGTAAATAAGTATCTATTGGCAGAGCATTTCCTTCCGCCTAAGGCTTTCATTGGACATCAGTTATTTAATATTGCTCTTTTAAATCCTTGTGTTTGGCTCTCAGCTGCTTCATCTGCCTCAGAGAAGGGATGTTGGCACTTTGTGTTTAGAAAATATATATCTGCATTTAGATAGGCTGACAGATAGCTGTGGAAGAAGAGCTGTTCCTATCATTAAATCACTGCTTTCAATTTTTCCTTATTACTAGTCTTCATTTAACCACACGCCAGGCTGGCCAAGTGCTCCCTGAGGACAGCCCAGCTGAGCCTAGCAGGTTTGCAGCTCTAAAAGGGGTCCTAAGAAAAAAAAAAATTACCCTGATTTGATAATCAGAGAGGAAATCTTCCCTGAAAATGTCTTCTCAAGGCAGAGGCATTCAGGAAGGGGGCAATGACATGGCTGGAGTATGATCCCAGCTTCCTGCTAGGCTGGAATATTTTCAGAGAGGAAGAGTGGGAAAGCGGGCAGGAGGAAGATCCCAGCACGTTTGCAGGGGGGGGGGGGGCGTGAAAGGGTGGGGTTTGTGCCTTTCAGAAGAAGAAAGAAAAGAGGGAGAGAAATCACTTTCTCTGATCAGCTGTCTGAGGTTCTGCAGGCTGGGGAGGCTGGAGGAGGGGGAGCTCCCTTTGAAGCTGGGAGAGGCTGAGCACAGCAGCCTATGCTGTTGCTGCTCTTTTTTCTCTGGCTCTTTCCTGTTCCCTGTCCTCATCCTGGATTGGGAGCCCACCCTCAGGATGGCCAAAACACCCAGCATTGGGATGTCAGTGGTGCTCTCATTCAGGGTACAAACAGAGCCAGAGATTTCCTCTGCAACCCAGCACTGATGGTTTCCAACTCCTTTCCTTGCTGTCTCTTCCTTTTCCCTGTCTGGTAGCTCCATGACCATGGAAGAGCCATGCCATTCCACCTGCTCTCCAGAGGCTCCCAGTGCTGACTGATGGACTGGGAGTGCTGGCAGAGGCTCTGTCCCATGGCTTGGCATTGCCCCTGGCAGCAGGGAGGGAAGCAGGTGGCAGTCTTGGAAAAATACAGCATTGGGCAGCCACCATCTGTGTCCCTGTGGATGGAAAGTGTGCTGCCCTCCCTGAGTCCTCTCCCAAGGTCACCAGGACCAGCCAGGACAGATGGGAGCAGGCACCTGCTGGTTTCATACTGGGAACTGAAGCAAAGCAAGATCCCCAGCTCTGACAAAGGGCTGGAGGAGGAGTCCCTGGAGGCAGCTGCATCAGGGCTGGCATCACTACAAATGTTCATCACCAACCAACAAGTGATGCCATTGGCTTTTCAGCTGGAGATCCAGCTCAGACAAGTCAGGGATGAGCCTCCCCAGGTGGGAAGCTGGCAGCTGGTGACCAAAGAGCTTTGCTGGGTCTCTGACCAGAGCTGCATCCAGCCTGGCTCTGGCTGATCCCAGCTCCTGAGCCCTTCAGAGCTCAATCTAAGTGTCAAGGAAAAGTCCTGAGGTTTACTGAGCTTTTTGGGATGAGTCCTGCCCCAGTGCTGAGCCATCCATCACCCCTGCTGACATCCAGGACCAAACCCAGGCAGGGGAGGGATGCTTCAGCCAGATTCCCTGAACAACTCCTGCTTGCAGGACCTGCTAAGCATCTTCAAAACCTCCCAGGATCCTGTCATACACCTGACCATCCTTTCAGGACCTGCTGCCTGTGAGTCCACACTGTGAGAGGACACACTATGCTGTCCCACAGCCAGGCAGCCACCCTGCCCAAACCAAGCACAGGATATGGAGATCTCTGAGGTAACCAGCAAAAGAGCCTTAATCACATTTGAAACACCCTGTAACCACCTCTGCTCCCTTGCCAATGCTTCCCTGACCTCTTGGCTCCTGGCAGGGAATGACTGGCACAAAAACAAAGACCTGGTGGGAGCTGATGCTCTTTCTGCAGCTTCTGATGCCTCCAGGTCCGAGTCACCTAAATCTCAATCCCTCAGCCCCAAACCAAACCTGATCCAAACCTTCCTGTGCTTTTCCACTGAAAGGTTTCCTGTCCTCTCCCAGCCCCAAACCAAATGATCCCATGGACTTCTGTGGGAGCATGAAACAGGGGAGGGAAGACCCAGGGTCTGGGTCCAGAGCAAGAGGCACTGGAGCTGCGCTCTGTGATTTGGCACAGTTAGAGAGCAGCAGTACTGCAGCTGACCTGGATTCTCAACATCAAAGACAACACCCGCTTCTTCCCCAGCATCTCCAGAGCCCTGCAAGGAGGTGAATCAATGAGCTGAACAGCCACGTGCCCATCCCATGCAGCACTGGCACCCAGGGATGTGGGTGATGGCAGGACCATCTCCTCTGCACTGTGGCTCAGAGCTAAAAAGCTGCAGAAAATGTAACATTTATGTGCTGAGAAAGAGACCTGCCTCCTCCATCATCAGGGTGGTTGAAGGTGGCCCAGGGGGTTTAAGCCACATTTGGCATGGGTCTAACCCCCATCCTGTTGGTACAGTATCAGACACTGGCAAATCTCCTGTCAGACTCACAGGAAACCCAGACCTAACACTCCTCCCTGTCCCTGGGTGGTGCTTCATGTGTGTCTGCCTATGTGCACAGGGTCCTTGGCCCTCCAGCATGTCACAACGAGCCCCAGGCACCAGGACACCTGGTCCCCAAGTTACAACCAGTCCCAAGCCACAGGACACAGAGTTCCCTTGTCTCACTCTCAAAGGACCTGCTCCCTGTCCAGGAAAATCCAACCCCTTGGGGAGCCCAGGGGTCACATTGACACCAATTCCTTCCACCAGCAGCAAAAAGCTTTATTTTTCTAGCCTGGCTCTGTCTGGGAGCAGCCTCCTGCCCCGGATCCCCCCTCCCCACGATGGTTCATTTATGAGATGACTCACAGGTTGTTAATGTTCCCGAAGCGCATCGGCTGGAAGCAGCACCGCCACCTCCGAGCGCCAGCCGGGGGTGGGGCCCAGCTCAGGCTCCCAGCTCCCCGAAATCCAGGGAGACGCTGCCGGTTCCCAGCCAGTGCTCCACTGTCAGACAGAGACAGCGCAGAGGGGGGGCAGTGGGGTGCTGAAAATATCGAAATAAGCAACAATCGGGGAGAAAGGCTCCTGTGGGGATTGAGCTCCCCGGGGATGGGGTGTGATGCCCGTCCTTCCTTCACTGCCAGAGACGCTCTTGGTGCCCACGAGCCATTCACTATCCCTGTCCCTGTCACTGCCACGAGGCCAGGCATGAGCCTGGGTGAAGGAAAAGGGCTCATTAACCTTCTCTGATGAAACAATCATCACTTTGGATGCATTTTTTCATGGAAAAGGATGAACCAGCAGATGCACTCACCCTGTACTTGTGAGGGACCCCGCTGCCCCCAGCCTTGGGAGGGAGCAGCGGGCTTGGGGCAGGCTGGCACTGTCACCAGCTTGAGCCCAGCAGGGGGACAGCCCCTCTCATGTCCCAAGAACATCTCTGGTGGCATCACCCTCGAGACATCACCAAGCTCTGGGAGAGGGACTCTTGCCTGCAAGGTAATGAGCAGAGATTTTCTGTCCAGCCTCTGGACTCAACTCCGACTCTGTCAGTGTGCAGACACCCTGCCTCTCCACACAATGCAGAGGAAATAATGCTGCAAACCCCCCACCTCACATGCAGCCATGCAGAATGGTGAGGCAGAGAAGAATCTCATCTAATTTTAACTCCCCTGACGGATGGGCTTTGTTCTTTGCAGCAGCTGCCCCGCAAGGTATGAAAACACTCAGATATGTTGACATGGGAAAACAAAACACACAAATCAGCCCATTTTCCTCTTCAAGGCTGATTTATCTGGAGCTGTCAGTGGAGAGAGGGGAAGTGATGAGCCCTGGGGAGATGGGGGAGCAGCCTGGACACGCAGCTCGGTGGTTACCAGTGCAGTTGGGCTGATGCTCATCGAGCATCTGGTCCATTCTCTCCCAAGCCCCAAAACATCTCAGATCTGCAGAAAACAAAGTGACATTTTCTGCTGCAACTCCCCAAGGTGTGATTCTGCGCATGTCCTGGGTCATCCTTATAAATGAGGGGAGCTAGATGCCAATGGAGCCCCCCTGAAGTGGTTCACCACAAGCCGAGCTCCATCCTGGTGCCCTCATTGTGCTGACTTGGGATGGGTGGGATCAGACCCTGGAGAATGGTGACAGCAGCTCAGGGAGAGGAGAGGAGGCTGTTTGCACCC
Source organism: Cettia cetti (assembly GCA_013401135.1). Classification (NCBI taxonomy): domain Eukaryota; kingdom Metazoa; phylum Chordata; class Aves; order Passeriformes; family Sylviidae; genus Cettia; species Cettia cetti. Next base: position 36,033 of record VZUI01093673.1, read on the forward strand.
CCAAGAGCAGACAGTTTCACTGTTTGGAAAGGAAGAGGAGAGGAAGGGAGCTGGTGGGCTTGACAACAGCCATTGCCACCACATTCCCTCCTTCCTCTCAGGAAGGGTTGCATTCACTACCAAGTGCAAAGCCATGCATATAATTCCCTCTCTTGGCAGGTGAAACATTCCAGGAGCTTTCCAGCAGCATCTGATTTTGACTTCTAGGGTAATGGATTTGTTGAGAGTTTTATTCATTTGCTGTCCCAACAAATTTGGCTCCTCTTGAATATCCATGGATGTGATGTTCCATCAACAGAGCCCTATAAAATGGTTTTGTGAATGTGAGTGGAAAAGCAGGAAATGAGATGGAGAGAATGGTGCCTGCACATGTGGTGTGTGCCTGTCTGTAGGTACCATGCAGCACCAGTTCGTGGGGTTTAGGAAGGGTCATGGACAACACTGGGAGGAGGATGCAGCACCTGTGGTGGCATTTCAGCCAGTCCCTGTCCCCCCAGGATCGACTGCAGATGCTGAGCTCCAGGTCTGCACAGTATTTGCCTTAGAAACGAAACCCTGCACAAATAAAATCCTGCTTGTGGAGCATCAGGAGGCAAAGGAGCAGCACAGGGACTGCAAGGGAAGCAGGGGAGCCCATGGTGTGACATTGTGAGCTGCTCCTCTTGCCAGAAACCACCCTCACCCCCACTGAAAGCCAATGCACCTGCTTGTGTCGGCACTGCTTCTTCAGATTTGGGGCAGAAATACATTAAAAATGGAATGCTTCTCTCCCTGGAAATGTCCAAGGCTAGGTTGGATAGAGCTTGGGGCAACCTGGTCTAGTGGAAGGTGTCCCTGCCAGTGGCAGGGAATGAAATGAAATGAAATGGGCTTTAAGGTCCCTTTCCACCCAAATCATTCCATGATTCTATGAAGACAGGCACTATGAAGGGGGAATAAAAATGGAGTTTCCCCTCTCTGCATCACAGCTCTGAAATGTACAGACAGGATTCAAGCTGGCTGCCAAACTGGAAACTATATAAAAAATATCTATTTTTTAAAATATATTTATATTTTAGATATTTTTTATATTTCTATCATAGTTCTCTACCTGGCAGAACCACCCTGGCCCCCACCTCAGCAGAGGACACAGCTGTCCCAGTATCACCAGAGATCCAGTGCAAGGCTCTCCCTAGCAGCATCATGGCAAGGTGAGGGGCACTTAGAGAGTCTCAGTGTCCCTCTGAATTCCCAAAAATCTTCATGGAGAACTCATCTTCCCTGTTTCCTCCTCCATTAACCTCCAGAGGTTACCATGGATTTTCACTGGAGTCTGCCCAGATTCATGGCTCCTGCATGTTATTTTTATGTCCATTTTGATTAAAACCAATAAATTCCAGAGGAGAGGGTCTCCTCACCATGAGATACACTTTGTCAAGTTTGCAGTCTCTGAGTAAATCAAAGCACTGCCAATGGTGGCTCCAGCTGTAAATCCCCTTGGATGGACCTTAGCTCACCAGGCAAAGGAGCAAGATGAATTTGCATTGCCACACAGAACTTCCTAAGAGAAGCAATCCCTGCAGGAGAGCAGGACTCAGTCCAAGATCACAGAATCACAGGATGGTTCAGGCTGGGAGGGACCTTAAAGCTCATCCCCTTCCACCCTCTGCCATGGGCAGGGACATCCCAGGTTGCTCCAAGCCCTTTCCAACCTGGCCCTGGACACTGCCAGAGATCCAGAGGCAGCCACAGATTCTCTGGGCACCCTGTGCCAGGGCCTCACCACCCTCCTGGAGAAAAAGTGGCATAGATCCAACTCTGGATGCAGAGAGAAGTCCCAGCACCAGTGCTAGGGGTCAGGACCTGCCAGATGCCCCAGGCTGCATGTACTGCATTAGGGTGATGCTCTCCCCTCCAACATGCCTCAGTTTCCCCAACTTTGGGAACTCCATCCACAGCAGCAGCCAGGCTTGTTCAGCTGGAGCAGCAATAACTGAGAGCAGGCAGATGAACACCAAAGCCCTTTAAAGATTTTCCATTTGTTTTATGCATCCACTGGGTTTATTTTTAACATTCCAGCTGAAAAAAAATTCTAAAGAAATGCTGGAGCTGAGCCGAGAGGACGTGTTTGCTGGAACCTGCCAGGATGATTAGTTCCTTGCAGATAACCCATTGGAAAAGGGTCAGTGTGGGGGCTCTGGCCATGCCAGGAGCCAAGCAAAGGGATGAGTTCTCCTCCAGAGAGCTCCTCAGCCACGCTAAAAGCTATTTTACACTCCCCAGCCTGATGTTTCCTTCCCACTGGGGGAGATCAGCAACCAGCCTGCATCAGAGCTGGGCACAGCAGATACTCAACACCTCGCTCTGGGTCTGGGAGGCTGTTTGCACCCAGGAAGGTGTTTAAATCCTGTATTCTGGACCACACACAGGTGCAGAACATCCCCCTCTGCCCTGCCCGGGCTTGTAAAACCACGGCAGGAATGGGAACACCCTCCAGGTAAGGAGGCTGATGCATCCAAAGTGCAGGACCCAAGATATACATGTTAAATCCACCCCAATTCCTGCCTCCAATCCCACCAGCCCTGTGGGACAAAGCCATGACCACGGCCACCTCACACCGTGAGGACAGAAACCCACAGCATGTTGTTCCTGCCTCTCTGCTCAGTGGCCCTGAAGCTGGATTCCATCTGAACCATGGGATGAATGAAAAGCCATTAATTCCCTCCTGGGCGTTTTTATGAGGCTCTTGATGAAATGTCTGGATGCTTCAGCACTGCAGGAGTTTGATGCTGGCAGAGCTCTGTGCAGACTGAAAACCCCATCTCCGGGGTTGAACAAGCTGCTGGCCTCTCTTCCATGTCCTGTGTCCCCTGCTCAGTCTCTCTGGAGCCAAATGTACCCAAAATTGCAGCAAATCATCCTCTCTGAGCCAGCTCTGTCCCAGGGCACAGGGCAATGAATCAATCCATCCCCAAGGCAAACAGGAGATGGGGACACCCCAAATGCATGTACCCACAGCCTCCACCTCCACTGGGGCTCCAGGGAAAAAAAAAAAGGCTCCTGCTTCTCAGCTTTGCAGACCCTGAAAGGGGGGAGCCCTGCCAGAGGAAGGCTGGAAAGGATCCTTGGAAAGGGGAGGGTGACCCTCAATATCCCACAAAGTCCAGCTCTGCTAAGCAGGTGCTGTTGCTGGGTCTGTATTTGCACCTTCACCCTGCAGCATCTCCCTAAATCCCTTAGCCTGTAGCAGCACCTCTCTTAAGCCCCCCAGAAACCCTCTTTAGTGCCCCCAGCGTCCCTACTTATTCCCTTCCTAAATCCCCCAACACTGCTCCCCAAATCCCTTCTCAGCATTCCCACATCATTCTCCCCACAGCAGCCCCCAGTTCCTTCCCTCACCCCACATTATCCCTCTTGAATCCCCTGCAACGTCCTCCCAGACCTTCTCAGCGCCCCCAAACCCATCCAGCACCCCCTAATCCCACAACACACGGCGGGGAGAGTGAAGAAGAGGAAGAAAAAGCAGAGGGCAGGGGGGGAACTGGAGATCCCCCGGCTTTGCTTTGTGGACAAGGGGGCTGTTTGTCCACCCCTTGCTTTCTTACAGACAAAGAAAACTCCAAACAGTCGCAGCGCCGGGATCCATCGCGCTCCCCCTCCAGTGCGGGGGCCCTCGCCGGCCCCGGGGACGGGCGGCAGGCAGGGCTGGGGGGAGCGGGAGGAGCTGGGGGAGACACAAGGAAGGCGGGGAGGGGAGGCAGAGGCAGGCATGAGCCAGAGCGGGGGTCAGGCAGGGGCTCTGGAGGACCGGGAGGGGAGGCTGGCAGGGATGGGGACAGAGAGACAGGGATGCGGGGAAAACAGAACCGTGGAGGGAAGACAAGGACCTGCCGAGCGGAGAAAGGCTGACAGCGACCGGGGTGGAGGAAGGCGGGGACGGGGCGGGGGGGAACAGGTAGGGAGCAAGGGGAAGAATAGCCGGCAGGGATCGGGGGAGCAGGCAGGCAGCGGGAGGGGGGCAGCCAGGCGGGGAGGCGGGCGGGCGAGCAGGGCCGCCCCCGGCCCCACGTGGCTTGGGGGACACGCGAGTTTATAAAGCATTCCCGGCCCGCCCGAGTGAGGGAGGCGGCGGCGGCACCGGCGGGAGCGGGGCACGAACCCGCCGTGCTCGGATGCGCCCGGCGGTTCCAGCGGGGCCACGGCCGCCCGCGGGCCATGGAGCTGCCCATGGATGTGACCATGGAACTGCCCTCGGTGCTGCCCACGGCCGCTGCCACCCCCTGGGGCAACGGCACCCCCTGGGCCCCCCTGCCCGGACACGGGGTCAACGACACGGGCCCGCAGAGGGCCAAGAACGCTACATCCATCCTCATCGCCATCGTCATCACTGCGCTCTACTCCGTGGTGTGCGTGGTGGGGCTGCTGGGCAACATCCTGGTGATGTACGGCATCGTCAGGTGAGAGCTGGGCACCCCGGCCGCTGCCCACGAGGGTGGGGTGCGCAGGGAGCGCTTGGAGGGGGCGCTTTGGGGGAGCGGGGTTGTGGCAGGGGTCAGTGCGCAGCACATGGAAGGTGAGATGGTAACACTGAGTGAGTGTGCACCAGGGTTGGGACAGGAGCGGGAGGGTTTGCACTAAGAGAAAGCGTGCACAGGGGTGAGTGTGTCAAACAGCAGCAGAAGTAAGTGCGCACCAAGAGGGAGCGTGCAGCGCTGGTGAGAGTGCACCCCGGGGTGTGAGTTTGCCCCAGGTGTGAGCGTGGGAGCCAGCAGCAGGAGGAGCGCTGGGTGTGCACCGGCTGCTTGCACGCAGCAGCATCGGCACGGGTGTAAATGTGTGTGAGCAGTAGGTGTGCAAGCGTGGGGGCTGCAGGTGCTGTGCCGGGGTGAAAGCAGAAACCATGCGTGCCTGGAGCAGCTCGGGGAGTGCAAGGGAGCTGTGTTAGGGGGGGCATGGGGGACACAGCCCGACCCCAAAGTGCCCCTTGCCATTTGAGAGGAAGAGAAGCCGCGGGGCTGGTCACGCTGCGGGCTGGGAGCTGCTCTCTTTGCAGGGTGGGTCCAGCCCCCCCATAGCCCGGGGCTGGTGGATTCCCACTGCTGCCGCCCCACTCCATCAGTGGGAATTACCCACTCAGCCCATTCCCAGTTCCTGCTTGTGCCAGCACCTGCTGCAGCTGCCTGATTTCTGTTTTTGTCTAACAAAGAGCAGAAACCGCATGGCCCAGCCCCATCTCCCGCAGCAGCTGAGCTGCCCTCTGGTCCCCCCAATGTGGGGTGCCATCTCCAGCAGCCAAGAGACCTACTTTGGCTCCATCCAAGACCTCAGCACCTGTGGTGAGGCTTTCCCTGGGCAGAGACGGGGTCTGCAGGGTCTCTGCCCCCCAGGACAAGCAACATGACCCAAATGCCCCCAGGCAGGCACTTGAGCTAAGGTGCAAAATCTCATCAGTCCCTTTGTCTGAGACACTGGTTGGTCCACTGGATAAGATGGGTTGACATGGAAAAGGGGACCATAAAGCCAAGTCTTGCAGAGCACAGGACCAGAGCCAGCAGTGAGGGCTGACAGAGCTCCTCCACAGCCCTGCCAGCAGCAGAGGATGGGGCTGTGCTCGCAGTCTCTCTCCGTGAGGATGCAGACTCCGACACCTCCAGCCTGGCAGGAGGGAGCAGAAGGGTCTCACGGGGTGCCTGGGCTTCACAGCCACCCCCTCTGCACTGAGGGGGCTTGGTCCTGATGGTCCAGAATTTGTGGGGTAATTCCAATTCCCATTGCCTCAGGTGATGCTGTAACCCCAGCTTGGCCCAAAACCCTAGAGCCAAACCAGAGCTGATGGCTGGATTTAAACAAACACCCCAAATTCACTTTTTTTTTAACCATTTCCACCCTCATTTCCCCATCCCTTTCAGTCCATTGCTGTTGTTACAGGAGGTCAGCACAGCCTGGCACTGCCTGCACACAAATGAGTGTGGTGACTCACCGGAGGGAAGGAAACCATGCTGAAACGTGTCCATGAGCCACCCTGGAGTGCCCAGTGCCCTGGTATCAGGCTCTGCTGCCCCTGCTCCCCACTCTCTGTGGGGCTCTTGGAGTGTTTTTGACCATCCAAGAGGGTGAGCAGTGGGGAGTGGGATGTGGGGAGTAACTTGCTGACCCGACCTGACCCCTAATGGGGTTTTTCAGCCACTCAAAGTGGCATTAAAAATGAGCCCCGGTCTGAGAAAGCAAATTGAGGTAATTGCAGCAGAGACAGATGCCATGAGCGATGTCAGGGTGAGGAATGAGTGTTATTAGACCCCCTCCAGCTGGTTCTGCTCAGAGAGGAGAGGGGAGGCATTTTAAAGAGAGTGATTTCATGTGCAAACAACATCCTCCCTATTTTACTCACTGGGTAACTGCAGGTTAGCTGTTACCAGGCTTTAGCGAGCCTGACAGCCACAGATCCCATCACCACAGCTTCTAGCCCCCCATTTTCCAACTAATGATGGAATTAAACACAGAATCACAGAGTGGTTTGGGTTGGGAGTGACCATCTTGTTCCACTACCCTGCCATAAGCAGGGTTGCCTTGCACTAGACCAGGTGGCTCCAGGCCCTGTCCAAGCTGGCCTTGAACACTTCCAGGGATGGGGAATATCTCCCATGAAATGAGTAAATATCACCCTACAAGTCCCTGGAACAGGAGGGACATGTGCCCTCACCTCTTCCATGGCCAAAGCCACCTGGAGTTTTGCAGGGTCCTTGTCAGAGCTGCTCCATGTCGACAGGGTTTAGGCCAGGACTAGGGGAGACCTGTGCAGGAAGGGGCTGTGGGATGGGATCAGCTCAGATTTGGACCTCACTGCCAGGGAGATTCTGGATGTCTGCCTTGTGCTCTTCTCCTAGTGCCACCTCTCCATGGCCTTGGGATCCAGACAGTCTGGAAGCACTGGTGGAGCACATCCTGGGGTGTGAATGGACACAGTGTGATCTGAGCACAGCCAAACTTCAAATAAATCCCTCTCCAGAGCAGCCAAACCCATCCACACACCTGGAGGGAGCCCAACACCCTCCCCACCACCACTCTGACCAGCACTGCCATGCCCACTGCATTGTCAGATGCTTTTAAAAATACTCCTGGAAGCAATTTGCAGCTGTGAGCTTGGGGCTGGAAGTGCAGCATCCCCACGGAGCCCATCAGCCCCCCACCAGCTCCCACACAGGCTGCAGGGACAGCTGGGTGCAGGCTGTGTCCAGCCAGGCTCTTTCAGGTGGCAGCTTTTAGCAGCTCCAGGAGTTTTTCTTTCACTTATTATTCACTTTTCTTCCACTTATTTATTTTCCAAGAGGTTTGGAGAGGGCATCCCTACTTGGGAGTCAAGACTGGAATGCAGAGCTGCCCTGTGCTTGCCCCATCCCCTCCCATCTCTTCTCTCCATCAACACCTCCCAGATCGTTCTGTTCAAGTGCATGACTTCCCAATCAAGGCACTCACTTAATTGCAATGGGTTTGGCAGCCTGGGGAGCTCCATCAGCAGCAGTGGATGGTTTGCTCTAATTTGGGCAATAAACCTCTTTCCTGGAGCAGCAGTTTCATTTGCAGCTCAGGAGGGTCACCAGGAGGGACACCTCACCCTGTGCAGGGGGTTGAAACCTCAGCCCAAACCTGGAGGAGGCTGAATCTTGCCCCAAAACCCCAGTGCTGGAAGCTAAATTGCCATCCTTATTATCCCAGTCATTCCTATCACCATCCCAAGTCTTTCCCATCATCCCAGTCAACCCCATCATCCCAGCTGTCCTTCATCATCCAAATTATCTCCATCCTCTTCCCAGTTATCCCTGTCATTGCAGTCAAATGCATCGTCAGAGTCAACCCATCATCCCAGACAGTCCCATTTCATCCCAGTCATCTCCATCATCATCCCAATCACCTCCATTATCCCAGACATCCCTGTCACTGCTTTGCCCTCACCAGCCCCATCCTCCCTGGGGATGGGTGACAGCTCCAGTCCCTCACCCCTGGCACATCTGCAGCGGGTTGGGAAGTGCTTACCCAGCACAGCCAAGCACATCTGGCAGACCAGGGAATGAATAACATTTTTTTTTTACCATTTTACTCAAAAAAAAACAGAGACCAGAGATGTGTGAATCTACCTGAACTGACTGCTTACATAGGAGAGGCAAAACCTGACAATACCACAAATTCTCAGCTTTTTGTTTAACCTGGGAGGAAACTTTTCAGCAAAAGCACTTGGAAAATAACACTAAAGAGAACAGAAAAGGACTTTTCAAGGACAAGACATTTTTAATGCCATATTTAAATTTAAAAAAAAAAAAAGCTCGGCTCGAATATTTCCACCCTTGGGCAATGGGCTGCCATTTGCAGCCATGGTGAAGGAGACAGGAATGCTCTTGGAGCTGGGAGCTGGGTTAAGCTGCTGTTTTCTATTTTCTCTCAGAGAGAAATGAGTTTTTCAGCTCCAGTTCCCAGTTCTGTTGACAGTGGAACCTGGTGGGTCTCTGCCCCCACCAATAACACTCTCCTGACCCTGCTGAGATGGAGGAAGGATAAGGGGAAGGGATTGGGTACCACCATCAATCCCAGGAGCCTCTTTCCCACACCAACCTGCTGTCCTGGGCTCTACCAGGGCAGGACCACCTGAGATGGGACACACACACCCCCCCCAATTTATTCCATGTACCCCACAACACGTGATGAGCTGTGCCAAATATCACAGAATCCCAGAATGACTGGAAGTGACCTTAAAGCCCATTTCATTGCACTCCCTGCCATGGGCAGGGACACCTTCCACTAGAACAAGATGCTCCCAGCCCTGTCCAACCTGGCCTGGAACACTTCCAGGGATGGGGCAGCCACAGATTCTCTGGACAACCTGTGCCAGGTTTTCACCACCCTCATATCTGATCCAAACCTGCCCTTTGTCAGTTTAGAACTGTCTTCCCCCTATCACACGTGAAAAGTCACAGTCTGTCTATTTTATAAGTACTCCAAAGAAAACAATCTTTTAATCCCAGCCACAAAGGGGTCAATCATCCCTTTCCATGCCTTACCCAGTGCTGCTACAGGCAGGTTTAGCCAAGCACAGAGGTGATCTTGTGCAAACTGACCCTGCTGTTAAATTAGGGTGCATCTAAAAAAACTTGGGGCTAGGGAGCATGCTCTGAGCAATGGGGATTTGCTGGAAGGGAGCACAGGAAGAGCTGGAGCTGCTGGTGTAGCCCTGCAGAGAGCAGGGTCTTCCACAGAGCCACTCCCACCCCCCACACGTGTTGCCCTTTCAGGGTGCCCAGCAGATCCCTCAGTATCTTTTCCCAAGCCACCACGCTATTCAAAGCACCCCTTTGACCAAAACTTGCAGGACTGGATGCTCCTGGGACACATGGACACACACACACATCCCTGCTGCTCTGGCATCTGCCATAACTTTGCCTCATCCCTTCAGGAAAGGTTTGGACATGAGGGATCAGGCATTTCTCTTGCCATGGTGTGACAAGAACCAGAAGCAGAGACAGCCCTTCCCAAATGCCCTGGGGGATACAGCCAGGCTTCCCCAAAGGCTCTGGAGCTCCAGGCTGGCTAATTGGGCTGCTTCCAGATGGCCTGTTCCCGGAGCTAATCGATCCAATTTCTGCAAGCAAACTTGACAGGGAAGCAGGCTGGATAATCACAATTTACCGGGTGGAAATTCAGATGAAGGAGGGTTGAGGGGATAAAGGACATTGTGCAACTGGTTCAGGGAAATGGAGCAAATCAATCTCACTGGAGAAAACTGAGTTCTCTGGAAAGTTCTTTATTCCTTTGAATAAAAGCAGGCATGGAATGAGTGTCACCTCCCTGGTCAGCTGCAGGAAAACCACTGTGGTAGGGGCCAAGCCATGCTCTGCAGGTCCCAGCTCAGCACATGTGAATGTCACCCCCTGCTCAGGTACCAGGGTGTGGTGTGTGGCTCCCTGCCCATGGCTGAGGAGTGGAATGAGATGAGCTTTAAGGTCCCTCCCAACCCAAACCGTTTTGGGATTCTGTGATTTTATGATTGCAACACACAAGAACACAAGTATAGAATCATAGAATGGCTTGGGTTAAAAGGGACTTTAAAGCTCCTCCAGTTCCACCCCCTGCCATGGGCAGGGACACCCTCCATGAGACCAGATTGCTCCAAGCCCCATCCAACCTGGCCTTGGACACTTCCAGGGATCCAGGGGCAGCCACAGCTTCTCTGGGCAACCTGTGGCAGGTCCTCACCACCCTCGCAGGGAAGGATTTCTTCCCAATATCCCAAAAATATCCTGTCACTCCAGGCTTTTGCAAAGAGTCTCTCCCCACGTTTCTTGTGGCCTCCTTCAGGGACTGGATAGCCACAATTAGGTCACACTGAAGCTTCTCTTCCCCAAGCTGAGCAATCCCAATTCTCTCAGCCTTTCTTCATGGCAGAGGTGTTTCATCCCTCTCGTCATCTTGGTGGCTTCCCCTGGAGCCCATCAGCTCCATGTCCTTCCTCAATGTCCTCTGGTTGCACCTGGAGAGTTGCTGAGCACATTGGTGCTGCAGAAAGGTTCATCACAACACAAGGCTGGTGTCACCTCGTGAGCAGACAGGCTGTGCCCCCTCCCAGTCACATCAAGTGCCCTGACCACCTGTAACACGTCCTTTCTCTGCCACCCCCAGGTACACCAAAATGAAGACAGCCACCAACATCTACATCTTCAACCTGGCGCTGGCTGACGCCCTGGCCACCAGCACCCTGCCCTTCCAGAGCGCCAAGTACCTCATGGAGACCTGGCCCTTTGGGGAGCTGCTCTGCAAGGTCGTGCTCTCCATTGACTACTACAACATGTTCACCAGCATCTTCACCCTCACCATGATGAGCGTGGACCGCTACATTGCCGTGTGCCACCCGGTCAAGGCCCTGGACTTCCGCACGCCAGCCAAGGCCAAGATCATCAATGTCTGCATCTGGGTGCTCTCCTCCCTCATCGGGGTGCCCATCATGGTCATGGCGGTCACCAAGTCAAAAGGCAAGTGTCTCTGGGGACGTGTCCCCTCCTGTCCCATCAGTCCATCCCAGGGGGGACCTGGCAAACCTGACCTCTGATCCTGTAGCAGATTTGTGGTCAGTGGTGGGCGCCTCTCCATGACACCATCAATGTGCCCTGTCTTGGAAGAAGCATCATGGTGTAATTTCCCATCTTGGAAGCTGTCCCAGAAATTGTCCTCTCTTCCCCTTAAGGGTAGGGATCTCACACCTTTCCCCATCTCAAGTCAAACAAGTGCCTCTCCCCACCTCCTGGGATGCAAAAAAAATTTCCCAGGGATGCTGCAGAGCCTCCAAGTGGCCTACACTAAGATCTGCAGCTCCTGTGTGGGGAAGCTGGTGCTCAGCTGCTAGGAAAGCTCTGGGCATCTCGAGGAAGCGGACAGATTTCAGTGGAGGATGACATGGGGATGTGACATGGGGATGTCCACCATGGGGGTTGGGAGAAGGCAGGATTGGCCTTGAACGGCCCAGGAGGCTGTGCAGGGAAAAGGTCCCAGGGTCACTGCATCCACTGCATCCCCTCAGTGTCTTGTGCACAGGGGTCTGATGGCACAGAGCTCCTGGGGAGCCTCTGCCAAGAGCAGGCAGGTAGGAATGCACCTCCGTGGGGTTTTAACAAGCCATGACTGAGCAGAAGGCAGAATATTCTCAGCAGACACTCCGCCAGCTTCCTCTTAGACCCTCCTCTCTCCTACAGATGACATGGTCCTGTGCACTCTCCAGTTTCCCGATCCTCCCATCTACTGGGACACCGTGACCAAGATCTGTGTCTTCATCTTTGCCTTCCTGGTCCCCATTTTGGTCATCACCATCTGCTATGGGCTGATGATCCTTCGCCTGAAGAGCGTCCGGCTCCTCTCAGGCTCTAAGGAGAAGGATCGCAACCTGCGGCGCATCACACGCATGGTGCTGGTGGTGGTGGCAGCCTTCATCATCTGCTGGACACCCATCCACATCTTCGTCATCATCTGGACGCTGGTGGACATAGACAAGAAGAACCCCTACGTGGTGGCCAGCCTGCACTTCTGCATCGCTCTGGGCTACACCAACAGCAGCCTCAACCCCGTCCTTTATGCTTTCCTGGATGAAAACTTCAAGAGGTGCTTCCGGGAGTTCTGCCTGCCTTTCCGAGCTCGTGTGGACCAGAACAGCTTCTCCCGTGCCAGGAACACCACGAGGGAGCAGGTCTCCACCTGCACCCCTTCTGAGGCCCGCCACAAGCCGGCATGACTAGACGTGGGCAGCCCCCAGCGGGGCTGCCGGGGACACAGAGGAGAAGAGATGCGCTCAGAAGTCACCCAGGTCACCACCACGGAGTTGTAGCAGAATGGTGACCTGGGTGCTGCTTGGTAACACCGCTGGGTTTGCATCCAGACTGACTGCAAAAACTTTTTTCATCCTGGGAAAGAAAAATGGGAGAATTGGGACTCACCAAATGATGTAGGGAGAGGACCAGAACAAGAGGCAAGTTGGGCAAAGATGCTCTGCTGCTGCCACCACCTCAACCAACAACACCCAGCAGGGGCTGTCACCCTCCAACACGTGGCTCTTGGCAGAGCCCAGGGCATCAGAACGGCAATGTCCATGTGCTTCTCCTCCTGCACGGGCCAGGAGGACACCACAGCCCGTGGCAAGACAGGAAACACTCACATGGCAGAAGGGAACTGTGCCAGGAGGTGATCATAGGATCATGGAATCATTCAGGTTGGAAAAGCCCTCCAAGATAATCAAGTTCAACTGTTCTTCCACCACTACCAAGGCCACCACTAGCCATGTCCCCAAGTGCCACACCCACACGGTGATGGTTAAATCTGTCCAGTGATGGTTACTCCGCCACTGCCCTCGCAGCTGTGCCAGGGCTGGACAGCCCTTTCAAGGAAGAAATGTTCCCTAATATCCAGCCTAATCCTCCCCTGGAATGACCTGAGGACATTTCCTCTGCCACATCATGGGGACCTCATTCCATTCCCCTCTGAGTTGTGTCCAAAAGACAACTGGAGATGGAAGAGAAACTTATGCCACTGTTTTCGAAAAGCTCCAGACCCACAGTAAAAATTCTCCTGGAGTCCCTCAAACTGGGATTGCTCCCAGAGAAAGCTTTCTACTCTTAATGTCACTACTGTGTTATTTAGAGACCTCTGACTGCAGCTAAGGCTGTCCTGGACATGGATGTGATGCTGGGAATACGGATATGAACAGGGGATGGAGCAGGGCACGTTTGAAGCTGACCCCCATATCCATGTGCCAATACCAAATTACCAGGGTGACAGGGCACTGATGAAGTCATTAAGCCCAAGAAGAACCTCATTAAGGGAGTAATTTGTGGAAACTCGAGTTGATTGTCACAGTGCTAAAGCAATTAGGATGGAATAACAGGCTGCACCAAGGGCTCTCCCTCCCCTGCCCATCAGGAAAAGGATGAACAACAGCAGTGCCCAGATTTCCATAGCAGAGACAAAAAGGATAGGATGGCGTTGTGGGGATTTTTTTTAGAAGATCTCAATAATATCACCTCCCTTTCACAATTCCCCAAGCAGGGACAGAGGTTATGCAGGTACTTAGAAAGGACCCACAGCCCCCAGGAAGCAGAGAATTGAGGATTTCAGCTCCCATCTGGATGGAATGGCATCCCTCCAAAGGGGTAGCTGAACTTCAATTCCCAATGCATCCTGCAAGAACCACCATCCAGGGACCTCCTGACCACATTATCTGCTGCTGAACAATAATTGATGGGTTCTCCTGCTCCCTGAGGCACCCCTCCAGCCCCATGATACGTTCATGAGAGCCACCACTTTTCCTTCCTCTCACCTTCCCACTATCACTGCCAGGCAGTCAGCCAGCACAAGGAGGAGGATAGTAATAGCAAGAGGAAGTAATAAGAGCATTGAGAAAATGCATTAATACAGCTGGAGGAAGCAGGCGAGTGCCCAGATGCACCTGGGGCTCACAGGCTGGATGCAGAGCTTGGCTTGTGTCTGGTTTCTCCAGTTTTATCAATTTAAGTTAATAAAAGCCATTACCTCTCCTCACCAGCCCCATCTTTCTCCAGAACTGCAGAAATTGCAGCCCTCCCTGTTAGAAGGAGCCCACGAGGCAGTCAAAACCAATTTCTCTTTCAAAGGAATCAAATAGGCTGACTTTGCCTGTTGGGGTCTCAAATCAGTTGTGCCAATGCACACAAATGATCCTCCCCACCTGCTTGCACCGTGCCAATGTGCCACAGGCAAAAGCCTCCTGCTGAGTGCTGCATCCAACTGGAAATCTCCTGCTCGTGTCTGGGGCTCTTCAGAATCCCATTGCAGGCATGAACGGAGTCCTGGACTACTGGTGTGGCCACACTTGGGCTCCTCACCCCCTGCTACCACAAGCCCATCTGCTCCTGGAGCATCAGACTCACATCACTGTCAGTTCAGGGCAGGAACTGGGGGGAAATCCCTGGAGTCACAAAAAGCTGAGCTTCACCTCTGTGAGAAGAAGAACTAAAGTATCCAGAAGGAGTTGGAGATCCTCCTTCAGCTCCCCACCTCTACCCACCCTGGGGCAGAGCCCTTAGCAGCATGTGGTGGGTTTGGAGCTGCATGATGGCAAGGACCCAGCCATGCTGGGATTTCAGGATGTCCTGCAGGGCTGGGATGTCCCATGCTGTGGAGCAGGACATTGTGGAGTTCACTCCAAGCTCCAGCATGAAGCTGAATATCAGTTTGATATCTCAAATTGTGGGGCACTCCTAAAATATGTGATGACCTCATACTATTGATATCTTCAAGCTGTCTAAACCAGTGCCAGTGTCCCCTGAAAACCAACCCCATGTTCAAGGCTGGGAATGGCACAATGGAGAGCAGTGTTTCCCACAGGGAGGAATGGGGACACAGGGAAAGTGAACCCCAGCATCCTTGGAGCATCCTTGCCCTGGCACAGCCCCACTGAGGCCATTGTGGGGGCCAAGAACCTCCCACCCATGAGTTCTGGGAGCTGCAGGTTGACTTGGCCACCCCACAACGCTCAGCCCCCGCTTTTCCCATCTCCACAGGCCTTTTTTTCTCATCTGCTGAATTCCCAGCCTGCTGGAAAATGTGACTGCCGTGGCCTTAAAGTGAGTTAAATGCTTCAAGTCATTACTTTTTAAAATGCCACCATGCTTGGGCAGAGCTAAGAGCCCAGGACACAGCAAAGAGAGTGGCTTTCCTCAGCTTCAAGTTTGCTGACTTAAAGAAAACTAGAATATTCCTGGGAAAAATGGGTAGCAAGCATATGGGCTGACATGGACCTCAATCATCCCATTCTGGCAGCATCCCAGCAAGGATTTGGGGGTGATTCAGCTTCTTCCCACCTAAAAAACACCTCCTCCAGCCCAGGGGACAAATCCTAGGTCAGGGAAACAGCACTGGGAGACCCTGCCTGCCCAGACTGAGCCCTGCCATAGCCAGGATGCTTGGAGGGGACTCTTTGTGTACTTTTATAAATATATATATATGTATGTCTGTCTATAGCTGTATGAAATTAAAGTGACCCCAAGGCCTCCCATCACACCTCCCTACAGCAGCTGCTCCATGTGTGATGGAAATGAATATGCCAGATCCACAGCATCTCACAGAGAACTTCAGCCCCTATTTCCAGCTCCAGCCATCGGGATTTTTGCCTTACAGTGGCATTTCTGTACAGGAACCCTGCTTTCTAAAAATTAAAATAATAAAGTAAAATAAAATCGGAGATAGGAAGCAGTTTCCAGCTCTCTTGTGACTCCCAGGCATCAAAAATGAGCAGGGTCTGGCTCAGGGGAGTGGTCTGGGGAGTGATAAAATTACTTCTAAATTTACTCCTTCCTGTGAGGGTGGGAGGCCCTGGCACAGGGTGCCCAGAGAAGCTGTGGCTGCCCCTGGATCCCTGGCAGTGCCCAAGGCCAGGCTGGATGAGGCTTGGAGCAGCCTGGGACTGTGGAAGGTATCCCTGCCCATGGCAAGGCTTTAAGGTCCCTTCCAACCCAGGTCATTCCATGATTCTAAATTCAACTTCTAAAAACTCACCTGGACTTGGAAAAATTCACCTTTGTGAACCCCCAAAGCCCTTTAGCTGAGATTGTCTGCAAGCCTTAGTCACCAAAAACCTCTTCTGCCACCAGTTGTGAAGATATGATTTAATTTTAAAAGCCTAGCAGCTCAAATTCTGGCCCAGATTACATTTGTAATTTAAATATAAAGGAGGATTTAGTGAAAAAGCAACAGAAATGGATGTTGGAGCCTGTAACTTTGCTCTGGGTTTATGAGACTTTGGATTTTAAGGTATTTATCACTTCTGCTGTGTAGGTTTCTTAGTTCACAAAGGAGGGGAAACCATGAAGAGCACAGAGAGGATGTGAAAACCAGATTTCCAGCCCTGGGGGTGTTGTTTAGCCAGGGCATCACTGCTCCAGCACCACTCAAGGACTCCCCTCCATTACCCTGGAAAAACTGAGCCAGGCACTGATTCTGGTGATTTCACAGCCCAGTTAAACCAGCAGCCAGCCCAGATTAATTATGCAGCAACCTCCAACCACCTATTTCCAGGGCATTTGCAGCCCAAAAACGTGTGTTACTGCAGGAAACATCCTTTCCCCCCATTTTTTTTTCTTTAATTAATCCACCAAATAATGAACCCTGATGCATTGAGCTTGTGGTTAATTATGATGATGCTGGTTTCTTTGTCTGAAGGTTTAGGCTGACTTTGGAATTGCATTAATATGCAGATGGAAATGAATGGATCTGGCTTTCCTGGGGAGGTCAGGAGCAAGATCTGGGTGGACCCAGGCTCTCAGCCTGACAGAGAGGTTTGTCTTGCAACTGATCATTTAACAGGGGAAAAAATCACTATGAATAATTCCTAGAGGGTTGGGTTTTTTTCTCCTTTCAGTGTTACCAATTCTGCTTAATTTGAGCTGTTTTATTCCCTGAGCAAATGGGACCAGGAGGAACATGCAGGGAGGGGATGGGGGCTGGCTGGGATCCCCTGTGAGCACTGGAGCTCGTCCAGGCAGGGGTAGAGCCAGGATCCCCTTCCCCAGCTCCCAAGGGTTGTGTGAGCCATACAAGACTTTCCTTATTTTTGCCCTGTTGTAATGGGAAAGGAACCAGGACTTCAGCAGTTTGGAGAGGGGGCAGAGACACCCCCACATCACTCTATCAGCCCAATTCTCATCCCAAAGAGACACAAGACTCTCTTCTACCAGGAGCCACAGCAGAGCACTGCATGTGCCAGTTATCCTGGGATACACTGGTCAGGTATCAGCCTTAATGATGGGATTCAGGGAGAGACAGCCCAGTAGGATGATGACCACACTGTCACTTGCAGACCCATCATTAAACCCCATCACAGGCAGCTTGGCCATAATTAAAGCTCATTTCCTCTTCCAGGCAGTAAAGCAACTACAAGAAAACAATCTCAGTATCCTCCAAACCCTCCTGAAGATGCAATTCCCTCTCTGCAGATCCTGCAGCACCACTGCATAGCCAGAATTTTTCTAAAACAGCAACATGTTAAAAAACATGAAAAAAATCCCTCACACCCCCGCAAACAACACTCAAGGTGCTTTTATTCTGAGCTCAAAAGATCTTCACACCACCAGGCTTCATCCTCCATGGATGCTAAAGCCCTCAAATTCCACTTTCCCAGCTTTTGTTTGTAAATCAAAAGCCTTTTATGCACTTCCAATAGCAACAGATGGAGACCAGTCTGGGATTGGAGCTGCCAACTGGAGATGAGGGAGGGTCTGGAGGTGTCAGCACTGGACTGAGGCTGGATGCTGACACAGCCAGGGGTCCACTCCACAGGACCCAAATTCCTCCTCCTCATCCTCAAAATGCCCCAAATTAACTCTGTGAGCATAAAACCTTGTTAATTAGACATTTCCCTTTCCTCAATTAAGCTGTTTTCCTTCGCCCACCCTCTCCCCCCTGTGTGGGGGTTCATCCTTCCCCCAATTTCCAGCAGCTTCCCACTGAAGTGTCACTCTGGCTTCCAAGACAATGTCTGATTCATCAGTTCTGAATATTTTAAATCCTATTGTTCTCCCCCAGCCCTTTCCTCCCCCGTTTCTTGAAAATACCAACAAGCTTCCCATTCACAAAGACATGTTTTTCCCCTTTCCAGGAACAGGACCAGCCCTCAAGGATGGGTACAATCCCATCTCATTTGGGAATGATCTGGGTTTTCTCTGCACCTGCAGGAGCTGGAGCAGGGAATTGCATTGGGTCCTGGCAGAATCCAACCCTGTGGTGACCACACAGTGGTGCCATCACTAACCCAGTTCCTGCTGCAAGGAATTGCCCAAACATGGGAGATTGATGCAAAACCCTGCCAATGCTGGGGATAGGAAGGAACTGGGAGCACTGGGATGTGGGATCTTTGCTCTCAGCTCCCTGGTAGCTGAGGTTGTTTTTGGACAAATGTTGTTGCTGGGAATCAAGCCCTAGACAAAGAGCAGTTTCTCCATCAGGTATTCAGCAGGGCACATTTCACTGAAGAGCATCAAATGGTGATGGTCCCCAGGGAGCAGAATCAGCCACAGGATTAGAGAGCACTGGCCTGCAGTGATGGCAAAATACGGGCTCGATCCCTCACAATACATTCCCCATTGGCACACTTCCCAATTTCATGTTCAGAGGGAAAAATAAAGTCCTTTGTAAGCCCAGGACTGCAACCACCAAACCCCACCTGATGGGAGGTGGGTGCCCCCAGTTAGAGCTGGACCCACTGAGGCCATCCCTGATTGTAAATCCAAGCTCATCCTGTGTGGGAGCAGCAGAGCTGCCAACAGCCTGAGCTGCTCCCAGTGCCCCAAGCCCCTCCCTGCCTGAAGGCTCAGAAGGAACCTGCTCTAGCCTCGATGAATTCAGTCTAAACAGCCACCTGGGCCCCAGTCACACCAGGATGTGGGAGTTTGCCCCATGGCTTCCAGTCTCCACACACACACACCTGGCTCAGCTCCAGCTGGGAGCACCCAGCAGGGCCGTGTCAGGATCCTTCCAGCCGTGCCACAGGCTTGGTTGTGTCCCAAAGATTGCAGGGATGAGGAGAGGGTGACAGAGACCACAGGGACCATGCCCTGTCCCTGTCCCAGCTCTCCCAGTTCCCTGCCAGAGCACTCTCCTGCTGCCACCTGGTGGCCACGCCCCCCCTGCACCGAGCACCCCGGCACAGGTGGGACCCCAAAAAGCAGCCACCCCCTCCCACCCCCACTGTGCCCAGCAGGCACGGCAGGACCCACGGGGGAACTGCCCACCTCTCTGAAGCAGAGGAAAAGCCTGGGTTTATCAAAACTCAGTTTATTCCAAATGTTAAAAGATGAGTTTTTTGTCCTTTCTGCCTTGATTAACCAACCAAAATACATTTTCTTTTTTTAAAAAAATCCAACCCCTTCGTAACCATTGTATAATTCCAGATCCCCCCTCCCCAGCCACAACCCCCTCTCCTATTGCTATAATTTAGCTCTTTGCAGACCCTTCCTCAACCCAGGTACCTGGAAGGCACCTCCTGTAAAGGAGAGGATGGAGCAGGCTGGGCACAGGAAGTGATGGGGAGGAGTCCTGTTGTTTCCAGCATCTCCAGGCATACCTGGGGTCTGGGTGTCTGCTCAGCAAGGCCCTCACAGCCAATGAAACTCCTTCCTCAGCAAGCGAAGGAGAAAAAATTAAAGTAACAATGTTCCCACCCGTGGGATGGATTTGGTTGGGTTTCCAAAGGCAATGGCTAACAGGGAGTGGCCAGGACTGCAAAAAGCAGTGCTGGAGGTGGCTGCTCAGTGGCCATGGGGAGTGGGGAACCTGCTCCTGGCCTAACTGCCTGGGGGTGTTCAGGGTTAGGTACCTGAGGGAGGAGAGGCAGCAGCCCCCCTCCCCTCTTCCAGCAGTCACAGTGTGCTAGGAACTATCCAGCAGCATTCTCGTGAGTATCCCCACGGTAGCCACAAGTTCTGGATTAGAGGATAGAGCTTCCTGGGCTCATTCCTGTTGGGCTCAGATTGCCTGGAAGGGGCTCAGAGGGGTTTGGTGGGTGGCAGCAGACAAACCCAGGCCACAGAGGTATATTTAGGTGAAGGGGGTGGAGGACATCCAGATGTGAGGAACATGGGGACCTCAGGGAGACTGATACCCAGACCTGATTGCAGAGTGAAGAACAAAAGATTTGGCTTTGCTGGGCCGGGAAACGTTAAAAAACCAGACGAGAAGAAGTGGAAATCCATCCCGGCACAGAACCAGGATCAGTTTAGGACCAAGCAGACCCAGGGAGCTGACAGAGCACCGGGCACCATGGGAAAACAGACAAATGCTTGCAGGGAGAACCCATGGGCACCCTGCTCCAGCCACGCAGATGCTGCTGGGCCCAGCTTCATGAGCCTCCTGCCCTCCCCAAGTAATTGGCTCCCCAACCCAGGCAGAAGTTGTGGAGGGTCTGGGGCTGCTGTGATCCCGCTGGGCTCGGCTGCGGCGTCGTTTCATCAGCTCTGCTCTTTGTCGCTGACCAGCAGCACCGTGTGCTGCCCACCGCTGGACACAGCCAGCACCCGCCGGTTCTCCAGCTGCTTCCCCGTCATCTCCACGGGGCTCCAGACATCATCCTCCTCCCCGGTGCCCAGCTGGTAGTTAGTGCCCATTCCCCAGGCAAACGCTCGTCCTGCAACAGAGTTGAAGCAAGCTTTGAGCTCCGAGTGGTTGCACAATGGGAAGGGGAGCCAGCACCCAAACCCAAGGGGACCTCACATCCAGGCAGTGAGTTTCTATGAATCCAAAACACAAGCAGGAGGGAGGAGCACTTGCAACTCAAACAGATGTTCCATCACAGAGAAAAGGGACTTTTATCCCTTTGGGGGAGAAAATGAAACCCACAGCCCAGTCAAAACCTTCCTTCCTGCAGACACTGCATACAGGCAGATGCAGCTCCAGAGCACAGAGGCCTGGCATCGGCAGTCAGAGAAGAGACTGTCACGCCAACAACCCCTCCTGGTCAACACCACACGACCAACCCTGTTTTGCCACAGGCCCACAAACACATCTGAGCAGCCCCTGCCCAGGTAATCCACACCAGAACCTGGCTCCACTCCCAACCCAGCTGGCAAATTGCAGTGATGGTGTGCAGGGCTGGATGGAGGGCTGAAGAAAGTACCGAAAGCACTGCTCCCAAAGCCCGGCAGGCACTCACCGTCGCTGCTGACAGCATAACCGACGGACGCTCCGCAGGCCACCGAGCTGATGCTGGGCAGCTCCGGGATAACTGTGGGTGTGCTCTTCTCCTCTGCCCCTGTCCCAAGGCCCAGCCGGCCATACTCTGCCCTGCCCAAGCTGTAGGCTTTACCTAGAGCACAGTGGATACACAAGAGAGGTGACTTGAGGGGGGCAGAAGCTGCAGCAGGGCCCAAGCTGGACCCTCTCCCCAGGTCTGACTCCTGAAGGAGCATGACTCCTCCATACCACACCCTGAGACCCATCCAGAAGGGGCAGGGTGGGATAGAGACCCTTCAGCTCCCCTAAAATCAGTAAGGTGACTTTTGCACCTAGAAGGTGCAAAAGCAGAGTTCACAATTGAGTCCAGGTTCCTGTTATCAGCTTCCCTTTGCTACAATCTCACATCAACCTTGTTTCCTTAAACAGTGAGAGCTTTGAGGGCTCCAGCACATCATCGTCATCCCAACAGCTCCTAGGCCAGGATGAGGGCCATGGGATTCCCCCCCCCCCCAATCCTGCTCTGTGTGACTCCCAGCCACCTGTCACAGTGTCACTTACCCTCGGAGTCGACACAGACGGTGTGGTGCTGCCCGCCAGAGAACCCAACCCAAGACTTGGTGGAGTTCTTGAAGCACGTGAGGTTCTGCGGGGAGAAGCAGGGCTCGGTGTCCTGGGTCCCTGCAGGGTGGGATGCACAAACCCGGGTGGATCAGGTCCACGGGCATGGATGGCCCAGGCCAGGCTCTGGCACTGAGCTATCCACCCTGGGGCTCACCCCACCACAGCCCCCCAGCCCCAAAATTAATTTTTGCTCAAACCCAGCAGGCACATGGGCTGGGACCTAAACCCAGGGCTATGCAGGGTGAGCCCCACCCCCATTTCCAGCTCCGGTGTGTTCAGTGTTTAGATTTTGGGGGACCCAGCAGCTTCCCCCACCAGACCAGGGCAGCAGTGGACTGGCAGATCTGGAGCAACAGAGGTGAAGCTTACCCAGCTGGTGGTAGTTGGAGAGGCCAAATCCATAGATGTGTCCCTCTCGCGTGACGGCGAAGGTGAAATACGCCCCACAGAAAGCGTCCTGGAAGCGCATTTTGCCTTTTCTCCCTTTGCCTCTGACAGGGACAAGCTGGGGGACCAGCAGGCGCTCTGGGGCAGGAGACAAGGTGTTATAAAGGACTAAGGATTTACACCCTCCCCACATCTAAGGATCTGCCTCACTGCATTTAGGTCACTGATTACACATAAGCCCTTGAGCATCAGGGACTGAGTCCCTTTGTTCCTCTGCAAAGGGCAGAGCTGGAGCCAAGGGATGCACCTCTGAGAACTAAATCCACTCACGCAGCCCTTTCCGTCCTCCTCGGTTGGCAAAGAGCGCTGGCACTCTGCCCAGCTGGCCCTGCTCGCCACAGCCACACGTGAACAGGTCGCCGTCCACTGTCAGCATCACCAAATGGTCATTTCCTGGGACAGGAAGGAGAGAGATGCCATGGAGAAGTCTTCAGCAAGCCCTGGGGGCTGAGATCCCACAGGTAAACCCCAGTTGTCCCAGCTTGTGGGGTTTACTGCACTGGATACCTCAATACCAGTTGTGCTACTACCTAAAACTCCAGGATCACTTTCTTGTGATCCCAGGAATTCAAAGCAGTTCATCTGGGTAGGTGCTAAGGACACAGGTGTGCCCCAACTTCCCCTGGGCCCTGGACAAGCTCCCTGGCTGCTGTTCCCCAGACCTCATTAGAGAACAAGTACACTGGCCCCACAGGGTCACAGTTCAGGCCACTCTTGGAAGGCATTCTACATCAGACTGGTCAAATATTAACTCAATTTCTGAATCCTTGGGGCTAACATATCTGTTTGGGCTAAAAGGTCTCTTTTCTGGAGAGTCAGAGATAAGCAAGTGCACCCCTGTACCGGGCTCAGAGCAAGTCAAGAGGGAGGAAAAGGTCATGGACATCCCTTAAGAGTTGTGACAGCCTCGTGTACCTGCCTGACCCTGCTCACCTGAAACTATTTTAACAACAGGAGCGTCGAGCTGGAGCAGCAAAGGAATGGAGCTCGTCTTCATGGGCTCCAGCAAGCCAATCACTCCATTGTTATCCTGAGGGGAGAGAGAGACACAGGGATGAGGCACAGGAGCAGCAGGCACCAGCAGAGCTTGCAGCAGCTGAGGAAGCAGCGTACCCGGAAGGAGCCCCAGACAAAGACCCTGCCGTCCTCAGTCAGCGCGGCCGTGTGGCTGTCCCCTGCTGACACCTGCACCACCTTCTCCTGCAGCTGCACCGGCCCTGGAGAGGTCTCAGACCCTTCAGCCGAGGTGTCGCGTCCCAGGGCACCTTCATCGTTGCAGCCAAAGGTGTAGATCTGCAGAGTGGGTGCAAGTGGTCAGGATGGAGCCCAGGGGGGCAACAGGCTGAGTATAAAGTCAGGGGACAGAGACTCACCAGGCTGAATTATCACAGAATCATGGAATGGTGTGGGTTGGAAAGGACCTTAAAGCTCATGTCAGTCCATCCCCTGCCATGGGGAGGAACACCTTCCACTGAATCAGGTTGCTCTAAACCCTGTCCAACCTGGCCTGGAACACCTTCAGGGATGGGGCAGCCACAGCTTCTCTGTACCAGAGTCTCAACACCCTCACAGGGAAGAGCTTCTTCCCAATATCACATCTAAAATGGCAGTGTCACCCATCTACTCTGTCAGTGTGAAGCCATTCCCCCTTGTCCTATCACTCCATGCTCTTGTCCAAAATCCCTCTCCAATTCTCTTGCAGGTTCCTTTCAGGTCCTCCTTTTTTTGACCCCCTAAAATTTTGTGGTCTATGAGACCATGCTCACCCTCAAAGCTGTAACAATATGTGGGCAGAGCAGTGGCAGATTCGCACCCCCTGCTCCAGAACAGATCCCAGAAGTCACTGCACTCACCTTTCCTGTCTGGCTGAGGCACACCGTGTGCATCCCTCCAGCTTCCACCTGCACCACCATCTCCGGCAGCGTGACCAGAGCTGGCTTCTTCCTCTCCATGATGTCCTCACCCAGGCCCAGCTGGCCAACATTACCCTGGCCCAGTGTCAGCACCAGCCCAGGCTGTGAGCGGTGTGATGGGTGGCTGACTGCAGGGTGGGAGGGGGAGAAAGAACATGTGAGGGTACAAGTTTCCTGGTAAAAATCACCCCTGGGAAAGTGGAAGGAAAATTCCCAAGGATTTTTCTTACCTTTAATCTTCTTTGTCTCAGGAGACTCTTTTTCTGGCACAGGGTTCTTCACACTGCGTTTTCCTGGCATCTTGGAATCTAAACGCCAAAAAGAGCCTGTAAGGGATCACCAAATGGGCTGTGCACTGTTTGGGGTGTCCCCTGCACCTTAAAAAACCACCTGAGGGACTGGTGGCTGAGTTGGGGTTTGAACACTGATCCCTTCTCCTACTCTGGGAAAATAGAAAGCCTTCCCTTGTGTGTTTTATCCATACTCCCTACCTCATGCAGATGTAAACCTCTCCAGATTTCAGGTCCAGGCAGGCGAGGAGAGAAGGAAGGGAAAAAGAAAGGAGAAGAGGGAAAACGGGGAAGAGGGGGAAAGGGAAGAATCGGAGCCGAGCCGTGTCCGCGCTCCCACCCTCCCGGTTCCGCATGGCCCGAGCACCGCCCCCCGCCCCTTCCCGCCGTTCGAATTCCCCGCGGCGCCGCCTCACGTGGGGCCGCGCAGGCCGCGGCCCGGACCGGCCGCGTCTCCCGCCGCCTGCAGCTCTCCCCGTTAGCCGGTCGACCGCGCCGAGGACGGCCCGGGGCTCGCCGGGTCCCCCGCGCCCGTCTCCGTGTCCCCATGCTGGTTCCCGTCCCCCCGCGGTCCCTCCCGCCGCTCTCCCGGCCCGACCCCGCCGCGCTCCCTCACCGCCCGCCGGCCCCGCCGCGCTCCGCTCTGCGCATGCGCGGGG
>VZUI01093692.1:0-50816 GCA_013401135.1 Cettia cetti
TTTTTTGGAAAAAAAAAAAAAAAAAAAAAAAGCTGGGTGTTGTTTGGAGAATCTCCTGAACGAGCCCAGGAACGTATCTGCGACCAGCCAGGGGTTATAGCTTGGATTCCAGCAATCAACTCACTGAAATCTCGCAGCATTTTGACCTTCCTCCCCTTTTCTTTCCCCCCACCCAACTGCAGACACGGGCCTGGGAGATTCAGTGTGTTCCAGCCCCAGCATCTCCAGCACCACCAGCCCCAAACTGGACCCCCCTCCTTCCCCCCACGCCAACAGAAAGAAGCACCGCCGGAAGAAAAGCACAAGCAACTTCAAAGCTGATGGGATCTCGGGCACGGCTGAAGGTAGGTTTCAAACAAAAAAAAAAAATTCAAGCCTGGATTTTGAAAATGCCATTCCAAAGAGTGTTGTTAGCTGAGCTCCAGCCTTGGCTCTGATTGCACAAGGGAAAGGGAATTGTGAGAAATTAAAGAGTGAGCTTGTAATGATGGAGCTGAACCATCTGAGGCATCACAGTGGTGAATTCAGCTGCCTGAAATGTGTTTAGAACCCTTTTTTTTTTTTTTGGTATTAATAAATCAGAGTCCCCAAGTTAATATGGAGCATCATTAGGTGCTGAGGTAAGGAAGAGGCACACTTGGAAGGTTAACAAGGAGGAGAAATTCAGGTTCACTCCATAGCCCACAGATCACGTCAGAACTTGCGTATTTTTTTCAGTATTATTAAATCTTGTGTTATCACATCTCCTTAGGCACATCCTGAGCTCTAGAATGGCCAACACTTCTGATGCCTCTCATTGTTTGAATATTCAGCTGCTCATGGAAAGCTTGTGTTATTTGAGGATAAAAAGGAAAAGGGGAGAGTTTAAATGTTTGGGTTCTTTTTTTTTATGAGCCAGAAAGCAAAAGCCAAAAAGAACTTCTTTTTCTCCCTTAGTTTAGCTTACTATTTCCACACTGCTGTAGATGTTCAATGCCCTTCTGAAGGGGTAACAATGTGTACAGGAGCCAGATATGATATAAAACATGCTTGCAGCTTTAGAAAAGAAGAAAAGAAACATGCTAGGATTCAACCAAAAGAGCTCCAGAAAAAAAAAAAAAAGATGAACAAGGGTGGTTGGAGGGCTCAGAAACTGGGGAGTCAACACATAAGGAGAGATGAAAAAGGGAGACAATGGAATAACATTGTGGGAAAAGGGGAGTGTTGAGTAAGAAAAAGATGTGGTTGTAAGCATGGGAGAGTGAAAAACAGCTAATTCAGTATCAAAGAATGTTGGAACAAGTTCTGAAAAAAGGATGACAATTGCAGACAGCTGAAGAGACATTAAAAATAGATGTGATAATAGTATACAACTGAGAAGGGGCATGTTAACTACTACTTAGTCATCCTTATTTTCCATTTATTTAATTTCTCAATTGCACTTCTATCACATCCGGAATTTATTTCCCCAGCTATCTATACAAATCCTTTTTTAAAAAGCCATCAGCTTTTTTTCATAACAGCTCCTGTTGTGTTCTCTTTCCAGTCATTTAACTATCTTTGCTGTTAGTTTCCCCCTAGTTTATGGCCCGAAGCCAAATTTTAGTTCAGCCTTTCATTTTTAATTTGTCCTCTTTTTTTTCTTTTAAAGAAGCCCTTTTACACCACTTATTTTCATACCTCAATAGCAAATTACAGAGGGGATTTTTCAGAGCATTCACCATTGGCCCAAGAATATTTTGTTGAAGTCAATATGAATCAAGACCAGCTGGATATCGAGAGCCTTTGAAAAATCTCTTTCTGAGCAGTTAATAGGTGTATGTTTTCTTTCTCCTGAGGAGATTATTTTCACAAGGCACTGGAGCTGGAGCCTGTGTGGTCCTGGGCTGCAGGCAAGGACCCAGAGGGAGCAGTGGGGGGTTTGCACTTGGGTCTCTTGTCCCTGATGTCCATGTTCTGATTGCAGAGTCCCTCCTTCATCCTACTCTGTGTTCTCTTCCTCTTCTCCTCATCTTCCAGCATCACTCGGTGTGTCCTGAAATCCTCCTGCAATAACTTGACAAAATTGTCCCCTCTCATAGGAATGGGATCAATGTGCTTCCAGAAGGGGAAGAAGTTGTTGGCAAGCAACAGCTCAGTGACACACAGGGAGCCTTAAAGGGAATCATTTACATTTAGGCTGGAAAAGCCCTCTGAGATCATCAAGTCTAACCATTCCCCCAGCACTGCCAAGCCCACCACTAATCCATGTCCCCATCTTCTGAATCCCTTCTGGGATGGGGACTTCAGCACTGCCCTTGGCAGCTGTGCCAGGGCTGGACAACCCTTTCTGTGGAGAAATTTTCCCTGCTGTCCACCCTGAGCCTGCCCTGGCCCAGCCTGAGGCCATTCCCTCTCCTCCTGTCCCTGTTCCCTGGCAGCAGAGCCCGACCCCCCTGGCTGTCCCCTCCTGGCAGGGAGTTGTGCAGAGCCACAAGGGCCTCCCTGAGCCTCCTTTGCTCCAGGCTGAGCCCCCTGCCCAGCTCCCTCAGCCTCTCCTGGGGCTCCAGCCCCTTCCCAGCTCCATTCCCTCCTCTGAAAACACTCCAACAGTGCCAAACACCTCTTTTTACAGTATTTATACCTGTGCATGAGCCCATCAGCTTCCTTTGACCTGCCTCTTCCCACGTCTTCTGAGCTGAACACTCTGTTCTGTTTGGGACTGGCCAGTTGTGTCTCAGGAGGGCATCAGCAGTTGTTAAATCCTTCAATTTTACAACAACTCATTTCGGGCCCAACCCTGATGTTGAAAAGCAGCTGTTTGGCCACAGGAGCAGAATCAGGAGCTTCCACGCAGGGCTCTGGGCATCCCAGAGCTGTGGGCATCCTTCAGCAGACAGCTAATCTTGCTGGTCCTTGAGTCCTTGGCGGGGCTGGGAGGGGATGGCTGACAGCGAGGACAGGCAGCCTCGTCTGTCAGCGGGAGCTGAAGGAGAAGGCAATGAGGCGTGCTCCAGCTCCCTGTCCTTTTAGGAGAAGGGCGTCTCACAAAGAGTAATAGTGATTGTAGATTCCCTTTAAGGACATCCTAGCAAGGCTCAGAAAGGCTGGGGAGGCTGCTCTTCCCAAATCCTGGTAGCCTGTGGGTTTTCTGGTGCTTGTGTTGGTGCAAGGCAGAATCACCGAATCGTTGAGGTTGGAAAAGGCCTTGAAGATTCTCAAGTCCAGCCAGGTTCAGGCTGTCCTGGGAATTTTCTCCAAGCAGTTGAATGTC
Source organism: Cettia cetti (assembly GCA_013401135.1). Lineage (NCBI taxonomy): Eukaryota > Metazoa > Chordata > Aves > Passeriformes > Sylviidae > Cettia > Cettia cetti. Next base: position 3,233 of record VZUI01093692.1, read on the forward strand.
AGAGGAGTTTAGGTTGGAGCTCAGGGAAAGGTTCTTCCCCCAGAGGGTGCTGGCACTGCCCAGGCTCCCCAGGGAATGGGCACATTCCCAACCCTGACAGAGCTCCAGGAGGGTTTGGACAGCTCTCCCAGGGATGCCCAGGGTGGGATTGTTGGGGTGTCTGTGCAGGGGCTGGGGTTGGATCAGGGATCCTCATGTGTCCTTTGCAGCTCTGGTTATCCCATGATTCTATGATCAATCTGTCTTGCACTTCAAAGCGGTTTTCAGTTCCAGTGATTTCCTTGTTCTCCAGCGCTTGGCTACAAATCTGTCCAGTGACCTAAAAGGTTCCCTTGGGGATTTTTCTTCCCTCACCATAACATAGATTTGCTCCCTGAAGGGATTACTGCACTTCTGAATGCCTCAAATCCAAATTAGGCCATCAAAGAAGATGTTCTGGGAGATGCCAACACTTTCATCCAAGTGTTTGAGGTTGCAGCAGGTGACTTGCTGCAAGTGGGCTCCAGGAGCCTGTGGTGATAACTGTGGGAGAACCATGTCTTTCTTCCTTCCCTCTGGAAATCCTGGGCTCCACGTGCAGAGGAGGAGGAGGATGCTCCTCCTGCAGTTGCTTTTCTCAGGCAGGTACAATGGATCAGAGTTACATGGTGTGGTTAATTCTAGATTTTGTGTCGCCTTCCTTTGGCTCCAGGCATGTTTCAAGTGTCAGCTTTCAAACAGGAATTCTGGGTTCCTTCATTTTCGTCTGCACCAAAGCCGAGGTGTTCAATGAGGTTTAAATCTGGTCTTCAGCAAACTCGAGCATTTTTACTGCACTTTGCAGGGCTTTTTTTCCCCTCCTTGAATGTGCCTGCTTTGATCATTGACCTCTGCCCAAGTATTCAGATATCACGATGATGGACACTGAGCTCAGGGTGGTTCACCAATTCCAGGGACTGATGCTCATCCCTTTTATGCCCTTCCATAAAGGTCGTGCTGATTCTTCTCTCTCCACACTATCTGCACATGCACAGCCCTCTCTTTCTGGGATGGGTTCTTTCATCTCACTTGGTTTATCTTTCTGCAGCTTTTCTGAGACAATGTTCGCAGCAACAAAAATGCCACAGCACCTGCGCTGCACTTGGATGAAAATTAAAATTCAGTCCCTATTTCAGAAAATCAGATTCTTGTGATTTTTTTTTTTTTTTCCAGCACACTGAAACCCAGGGAGAAGTTTTTCAGTTCTCCGTGCAGAACTTGTCACTGAAAAAAAATCCCTTGGTGTTTTTGAGGGTAGCAGCAGGAATGCTTACATTAGGCAAGGTGCCAGCAACCAGCAGTTTTTTTCCCACCATGCTGCCTGAAGTTGCTCTGAGCAGGATTAGACAGAGCTGTGTTTCAAAGAGGAATGGCTGCTCAGAGCCTCATCTGTTTGGGTCCCCTTGTGCTGCTGCACTTCCTGCAACAGCCAGGGATCATAGGAAGGCTTTTCAGCTGGAAAACAAGCAGAAAAATTAAAAAGCTTTCTTGGAAATACTCTTCACAGAAAGATCTTTCCCAGTGTTTGTTTTTCTAACTCTTGTTAGTTTTAAAGCTTTCGTGGCTGTGCCAGCCTGAGCCTCCCTCCCCTCCATCCATCACTAGGATTTTAGGAAAGCCCCAGGCAGCCTTGCAGCATTGGGATCATCCCTGCTCTCCAAGTTTTTCATTAACAGGAGATCCAGGCAGTGGGTCCAACGCTGCTGGCTGCTGTAGGGTCAGCACAGCCACTTCCCAGTGGGATGGGTACATCCACTCCTTCCCTCAGGGGGACCAGAGGATCATGGACTGGGCTGGCTTGGAAGGGATCTCAAAGCCCATCCATTCCACCCCCTGGGGCAGGGACACCTTCCACTATCCCAGGCTGCTCCAAGCCCCTCCAACCTGGCCTTGGACCCCTCCAGGGATCCAGGGCAGCCACAACTTCTCTGGGCACCTTTGCCAGGGCCTCCCCACCTATCAGGGAGGAGAATTCATCTCCTCTCTCTGCATCCTGGGGCAAAACCCCTCCAGCTCCACGTTCATGCGCGCGGGTGGAGCTGGGAAGGAGCGCCTGAGGAGCAGGAAATGTCATCAGCAACTTCAGGTAGACTTTCCAAACTCTCTGAAATCCGTGTTCTTATTCATCATTTGTTTCTAAGGAAGTTTTGAAGGACAAAGAAGGACCTTTTATGTTTCTTCTCAGAACTGTTTTCTTAACACAAAGGTATTTGTTCTGTGCCCCTTGTGCAGTAATTGCTTTTCCTGGTGCTTCTCTGCTCTCTGCAGTCCAGACCCAGCTCCAGGTTTACACTTTCTGGCTTTTAGCTAAAGGATGAACCCCAGTTCACTGAGAAATCCCTTTTTTTTTTTTTTTTTTTTTCTGGGGTAAACTGGTAAAGGTATTTAAAAACCCCTTGTGTTTTAAAAACACGTGTTTTGTGTCACTGAGTGTTGAAAATGAGCCCTAGTTAGTTAAGTGGGAAATTAAAATATATTAGTTTGTTTTCTGTGGATGGAAGAACAAGGTTTAGTGGGACTTCTCATTTGTTCTTTTAGCAATAAGCAAAACCATCAGCTGGTGTTTCCCCGTGCCCCTTCCAGCCACCCCACCACCAGAATGACAAGGTGAATTAGAGAAGTGCAGTTCTCTGTATAACACCTGAAACTCTGCTATTTTAAGTGAATAAACCAGAAGCAATACAGAGGGTCACTGAGATGCATGGAAGACCTGTGGGCATTTCCCCTGCAGCCTCCCACCCTAAGCTTTCCTGGGCATCCTGGTGGTTCTCCTGCTGGCATCGTACCCTGAGGTGATTGAAACGTTCTTGGCACCACATCGAGGTGTCCTCCACACAATTCCAATGTACATTTCCTTGGGTGCAAAGTTCAGGAAGTGTGGTGGCCACATTGAACTAAAAAAAAAATCTATTTCTCTAAGCATGAAACAAAAAAAATTCATTTGGGATTTTTGGAAGTTTAGTGGAAACAACTCGAGCAAACATGGGAGAGCAGATTCTTCCTTTGACAGATGGACTTGACATTGTTAATGCTAATACTTACTTACCCTACACTGAATTAAGCACCATGATGAAGGAGTGTATTTTTACTTGCTGCTCTTAGATATATATTTAATTTTTTTTTTTTTTTTTTTTTGGCTTTTTATGGTCTGGAAGAAACTTTCTGACATTGTCAGAGGACAGCGTGTTCACAAACCTTTCCAGGACAAAAAGCCACAGCGTTGTCACTGCCTTTTCTCTGAAATGTAATATCTTGACCTGCAGCTGCAGCAAGGGCAAAACCACTCACCTATTAAAGAGTCTGTAACCTTTGGAATCAAATCCATTGGATGTCAAGGTCCTTGGATGGATTGTGTTCCTTGAAGTGACGCCCAGAACTAAGCTGCCACCAAAACTTCTTCAAGGGAAAGCTGTTTGGAGTCCATCAGAGGATAATTAAGTGTACAGCAAACAGGTGCTGCCCATGCAGGAATGCCACAAAAGTTATTCCTGGTGATCTTGCTGTCCTAATTATTTTAGCTGGTCCCTATAAATCAGCTATCAATAATTACAGCTTGCTGTGTAATGCTGTTGGTTTACAGCAACAACACAAAGTCAGGGGATGAATCAGGAGGGGAAAACAGTAATTCCTTAATAATTTCCTGCTTGCCTTTTCTCTTTTTTTTTTTTTTCAGTTACACTCTCCTTAAAATGCTAAGAGGTATCTTAAGCTTTTCACCTCTAAAAATAAATACATAGGTACAAAATCTAAAATCCCAAATGCAGACCCAAATCACACAGAAGAGGAGTATGTTCCCATCCTGTTGTGCAGTATTTCTGTGCATCTTCTGATAAAGGGTTTAGTGACAGCAGGTTTTGCTTCTATTTCTGGTCTCTTTAAGTGCCTGAAGTTTTAAGAAGTAAATGTTCATAGTTTTAAAAAATAGTCAGGGCTTAAAGAGAGAGGGATCCAAAAGTGGCATTTTGACTACAATGCTGAAAGAAGAAGCAAAGCGTTTATTTGGAACTGGAGGGGTTGGCAGGATGAGCAGATTACTAGTAAGATTGGGAGGGATTTAAATAGGTTTGTGATCCATTTGGGGTTACTCCTGAATTCTCTTATTTACAATTTGTTGGTTGTCATTTCTGTGGTCTACTGTATATGAAACATTTCAGGAATTGCAGCAAATAACATTTTGCTGAATTCCATACTGGACACAAAAAAAACCCCACTTCCTAAACCTGGAGTTTAATGAGTTTGCTTTCACTGGGATTTTAAGAGTGTGTTTAGTTAACTGTTTGCATCCTTGATTTGTAGATTATCTTGGAAGAGTTGTAATTATCTCCCATGACCAGCTACTCTCTGCTCTAGCTGCTTTTTAGGAAACCATTTCTTTAAATACCTCCCAAAACAAAGCAGGTCTTAGGGTTTAGTTGGCATTAGAAGTGAGCAAAATACCTAGCTGTGTTTTTCCTGCCTGCAAGAGAACTTTAAAAAGAAAACCCAGCAGTGTGTGCCCATATCTGTTGTCTGTAACGCCAGAGGCTTGTTTGAGCATCTGTGAGTTTATCACCTCTCCCTGTCAAAACACTCCTGGGCTCTAATTCCACTCATCAGCTGCCACTTCATCCGCAGGAAGCTCAGTCCTGGCCGAGGGCTGTGCACCCGGGAAGCAGGAGGGCAGAAATTAATAAAACCAGCCCGAATCTTCAGAGCCTGGCTTTCAACCAAGGCAGAAAGGTCACTTGTTGGAATCCTCGTGCCTCGGCTGCCACAGCCTCCCTGACATGAAAGGGTTGCTGCTGAAAGACACTTATGTTGATGCTGAGGAGTGAAAGACAAGGGAGGTGAAGCTCATCCATTGTTTTAACCTACATCATTGCAGGCTAAACAAGTTGAAAGATTCCTGCTTCCCTTCAGAAGCCGGGGTCGGGAGAGGCGGCCGGTTCCGCCTACCTGGTTGAAAGGAAAAGTGTCGCAGTGGTGGTCAGCAGGAAAAGGGGATTCTGGAAAGGATGAGGCCTGGGATGAATTGGTGGTGGTTGCACACACTGGCGCATCTGGAGAGTGAGAGAATGACAGCACTTTGTTTTATTTTCTACCTTTCCATAAAAATTAGTCCCACTTTGAGCACTGCGACAGCAGAAGGGCTCGCTGTGTATCCAGTGCCACGCTGGGCTTTGGCCTGATTCTTTGGGGGAAGGAAGAAGTTTTGAGTAGCTTTGTAACTGAATGAAAATAAGTGACACCTTAGCATCTCACTGGCTTTGGGTAATCAGCGTCCTCAGCAACGTGCTCTCAGCTTGACACCGAGACCTTGGTTATTGAAACGGTTCCTGATGTCCACAGGGTGATGTTTTCAAGGGAGCAAAGAGTGTTTGTAAAATGTTAGTCCTGCTAGAGAAGCTGGTAGCTCTGTTCCTTAAATAAGAATGTCTGTTCTACAAGTCCCTTCCAGTTTTTCTGGAGTGTAGGGCAATTTCATTTCATTATGAACCTACACCCCTAAATTAAAATACCATAAAATTAGATGATTATGTATTGTAAAGCTACAGCCAGTGAAAAGGCTAAAATCAGGTAAAAAAAACCTGTGCTCAGTGTAGCTTTGTCCTCCTGTTCACCACATAACTGACCTCTCGAGGCAAAGTGTCACAATTTCAATAAACAGGGTATTCTGGTGTAGAAGAAGATTCAGTTTTTGAAGGATGTCTGTGCACTTGGACTCATCAGCTCGTTGGAACTGAGCTACCAGTGGGAAACAGCTTCCTTTAAACAGTGGAAGTCCTAAATAATTCCTTTCAGAAGCCCTGCTTGTGGAGGTTTGCCGTGGATGGCTCAGTCCTGGAATTCAAGGAGGATTGTGTCAGATCTGATCTTCCCAAGGCCTATTAAACATATCAGCTCTTGGCTGGTAAAAGCTCATAATCAAGAGGTATACATGGAACAACAACAGGTCATCAATTCCTTTTTGGTTGCAAACTCCCACATTTTAGTCAATTATGGATTTAATAACAACCTGTAGGTTTTTGTGACATCTTCTAAAAAAAAAGTCCAAAACTGAGGAGAGTGGTGATAAATATGAACAAGTTTACAAAATACATGTGTGAATATGCATATATTGGCTCCAGAATGAAAGAGTAAGTTCAGGCCAGGTATTGGGAAGGAATTCTACCCTCTGAGGGTGCTGAGGCCTTGGCACAGGGTGCCCAGAGCAGCTGTGTCTGCCTCTGGATCCCTGGAAGTGCCCAAGGCCAGGCTGGATGGGGTTTGGAGCAGCCTGGGTTAATGGAAGGTGTCCCTGCCCATGTCAGGGGTGGGCTTTGAGGTCCCTTCCAGCCCAAACCATTCTGGGATTCTGTGGAAATTGAGTCTTTTCATGCAGTGATGATGTTTAAAGGGTAGGAGCAGTCTCCCAGTGGAATGTGTTTGAAAAATCAAAACAAATCCATGAGGATGGAGTTCTCCATGGGGAGCACCAAGTGGAGAGTGCCCTGGTACAGGATTTAATCTGAGGAGATGGAGGTGCTGCAGGTGGGAGTTGCTGGAGATATGGACAAGGTGGACTCTCCCTTCCCCTTAAGGAATTGTCCTATCACTGGAGCTTTCTCCAGTTAAAAATCACAACTGGAGCCATTCCAGTTCCCAGGCTTTGTGGTGTTGATGTCATCCCTGTAACAGCAGTGCTGAGCTCTTTATTTCCAGCTCCTGGCCAGTCAGTCATTTCAAACCCGTGTTGTTTTGTCAAGTTTTAAGCCTTAAATCAGCTGAAGTCCCTGCTGTAGATCCACGTTCCCTGTGTGAGGTTTCAGTGCCGAGCTTGCTGTTATGTTTATTTTGTACCCTGAGCTTTAATCTCCTGTTTTCTGTCCCTCCACCTTTCTCTTTACAGACCAGTTACTTGTGATAGATGTTATGCATCATATGTGGTGTGTAACTCCAGGAAGCAGTAGGTAAAAAGGGAAACTTGAACAGGCCCCATCATTGACATTTTCCACCAGTTCTCCCCCCGACTCTAAAAAAGAGAAAAAAAAAAATTAATAAAGGTTTCTTTTGTGAGCGTGTGCTGGAGAAAATTGGCCATTTGTCTGTGAGGTAATAGGCTTTGGGATAATATGAAAATCTATCAAATGATTAAATTCAATGACATTAAATCACAATTCATGAAAGGAGAATACTGCACAGTTTAATTCTATTTAATTTTTGAGGGGGGAAAAGAAAAAGCCCTTAAAAAAAAATTTGTTTGAGTTTCTCTTAAGCTGATTTCTCTGTGCTCTTTCTTAAAAGTGCCTTTCTAGTTGCCACACAGTGATGTGATCATTATCTGTCACCTCGTCGCCTTGCTGCCTCAACACGCAGTAAAATACAAAAAAAAAAAAAAAAAGAGAGAGAGGGAGGGGGGGTGGAAAAAAAAAAAGGAAGACCAGAGGAGCTTGTGAAGTATGACTTCCTATCCCAAGACTCATTGCCTGCGATTCGTAGCGCTTGACAGTAATGATCTTATTACAGTACTCTGGACCTTGAAGAGATTTCATGAGGAGAGCGGGAGGACGCGGCTCCGTGTAATCAAGTGGCGCTGAATATTCCACGCGGTTTTGATCACACACTGATTGGGCACAGTTTTAGCCCATCTTCCAGTCAATTATGCATGGCCCCTCGTGCTCCTGTGATAGTCAGAAACATTGATGGCTGTTGTCTGGGGGTGGGGGGAGAGGCTGGCAGCCAGCCAGGGGTTTGAAGTGCAGTCATTCCGGGAGAAGTGCTTTTTAGTTGGAATTGATTACCTTTCTTTAGGTTTTTGCTTAATGGCAAAACTGTATTGGAGAGGGCTTCAGGTGAAAAATGGCCGTATTAGCCATTTAGAGTAGCTGAACTCCTAGTCAATTTTTCGCTTTCCCCTGTTTCCATCTAATTTATATTTAATGATGTACCGTTTGATAATATTTAAGATATTTCATTCCCAGTTGCTGCTGAGCACACATGTTGAGCGCATGTTAAATGACAGCAGATCAGCGTTCGGCTTTTAGGAATTAATCCAGTTTAACCTCCAGGCTGCCAGAACGTGTCTGTTTTGGCACCTGTGCCAGGAAACATCGGGATTGTCCGCCAGGGGTACGAGCTGCCGTTCCCAAGCGGAGCCAGGGCCGTTTTTATCCCATAATGAGGATAAATCCGTGTGCTTTAAAAGAGGCAAAGGGTCGGTGGCCGGGTCCTTCATTTAGAGTCTCGTGTCTCAGAGGCTGATTAGGCTGCTGTTTATTTCTCCCCTATGAAAACGCCACATCTTCCTTCATTCAGTCCCCTTCAAATGAAAATAAAATCATTAAAGCCATGCCTGTGGAACTCCAGGCGCCAGAGAAGGAAATGCTGAATTGTCAGTGACGCTTCTTGTTCAGTGCCACCACTCTGCTTTCTCACATTTGAATATCCTGCAATCCCTGGTTTTTGGATGTGTGTGTGGTTCAGAGAGGTGGGAGTAGGACTTTATAGTAAGCGGGAGTACAATGCTGCATTATCCATGCATCAAATGAAGAGCTTATGTTTGGAGTGTGCTGTGACAGGGGATGAAAAAATGCAATTAAAATGTTCTGGTATCACCCCAATTTTTTATTTCCATTAATCAGTATAATTTTTCTCCACCTGCCTGAAATTCTTGCAGTCCTGCCAGGCTCCCAGCCTTTCCTGAAGGTGTTCCTGCCACTAAATGCCCCCCTCATGGTACTGCCCCTCTTCTACTGCTTTCCTTTTATTTGGATTGTGGGTAGTTTTTTTCCCTAAAACTAAGCTCAAATTGAACAGTCCCACCCCTAAAAAAGCAGCTCTTTTTTTTTTGTCTTCTTTAAATCAGTTTTTACCTCGCACACAGGGGCCAGACCAGAATTCACAGCAAAAAAAAAGTCATCTTGGTGGATTTTTGTTCTTCATAGAGAGCTGTTGGGTTTTGTTCCAATGAATTCAGGTTCGGCTGTTGTCTGAAATTCCAGATCCTGGTTTGAGGGGGGAATTTGTGCCTGTTTTGTAGTAACATTTTACAACTTCAGGCAGCCTAATACAACTATGAGGATCCTTTTGTTCCCTTCCTTTGGAAGAGAAGCTCCTGTGGGCTGGGATTTGCTGAGCTGTGTGTGCTCATCCCTCTGCCAGGGCTTGACTCTGGGGCCTCTTGATGCATCTTTGGTGCCCAAGTCATAATAAACCTGAAGGGCAGCTCTAAATTTTCCACTTTGGTCTCCATCAGGGGAGGTAAAATCCTTGAAAAGATAAACTTTTCAAGGGGAGAAATTCTCCCTCATTGGTTCTGTTGACTTTCTTGCAATGTGGGCTCTGTTGTGGCAAACAAAACCAAAGGGATCCAACCCGTTCCCAGACAACGTGAATGCTTTAAACCATCATATTTATACATAAAAGGGCAGTTCATGGTTTACTTAACCTTAAAATTGGAAGTAATATGATTACTTTGGGCTCAGCATCAGCATTGTCACACACATAATCACTTTTTGGTTGGCTGGCCACCATTCAGTGCGTGGCTTTGAGTGGGCAGTCAGAAATAACTGCTTGCATTTTTCTTGTAAATAAACAGCATTGAATGGTGAGATCTGGTGTTTATCACACAGGAATGACCCAGCAATGTGAGCCTGGAAAGGTGAAGGTAGGGAAGGAAGTCTGGCAATACTTACCCAATGACTAATGTACATTTTCATCCCAAAACTAAGCTCTCATCCATGGTAATAGTTCCCATTTGGAGAGCTCTAAAATATCAGAGGATTCCTGAAAAATTATTTTCAGAAAGACCTCACTTGCCAGGCAACTTACCTGAGTTTCACAGAATACTTAAGAGGCCTCAGTGTCTAATTAAATTAGAACAAACCTAATTGTAATAAATCATTGATTAATATGTGCTTAATGTTTTTAATAATAAGGTAAAATGTAAGTTAACGCTCGCCAGATTACCTAAAGACTCTGGTGTGAGGATCCATAGTGATTATAAGGAGAATGTGAAAATTGATTAATTCTTAGTGATTTGTCAGCTGGAATCATTATTTCTCAGTCTCTCTGTGTGTGATTAGACACTGGTTTGTCCAGATAAACTCATTAATAATTAGTTCACCACTGCTCATGGTTAAATTTTGGATCCCAGATGCGAAGTGAGAAGCTGAGCTTTGGTAATCTGTGGAGGAATGGGATGTACTGGGATGATGGGGAGGTTTTCCTCTGTTGAAGAGGAGACCTGGGCTTCAATTTATGGTGTGATCATAGACTTTTTTTTTTTTTTTTTTTTTAAGAGCAGGTCTACATAGAATCCTAGAGTCACAGAACATCAGGGTCTGCTACTACAAAATTTGATATACACAAGGTTTTAAGTGCAGCACTGTCATTTATTACTAACTGAAGAGTACAGTTATGCCCAGAGCTGTTATGACATGAAAAAATAACTGTGGAGGAGGTTAGAAATAGGTCTTTGCTTTTCTCTTAAACATATTGATGATTACCTGCTGCCTTTAGTAATAAAAATATCAATAGAGCTCATCATTCTTTCTTTAAGTTGTAGATATTATTGAAAAGCTATTCCCAGGGGATAGCACTTCGGTAATACTTGTAAATAATCCATTAATAATGGACTCCTGAATCATGAATAATCTTCCATAATGAACTTTGCTGCTTCCCCACATAGCTGTTTTTTCTTTTTCCCCAGGAATACTTCTTTCACTCTTTTTATTTCCTCCACAGCCTCTGAGATGTTCCTTTTACATATCATCAGGCCCCATAATTTGTCATAATGCTAGTCAATGGCTCGTCTAAAAAATGTGAAGGGACACTGTCAGGGTTGTTAGGCACAAAGTTTAACCTGCAACTCTTGTGGAAGAAGAAAAGAAGAAAAGATTGACATAAACTGTCCCCAGAGCCAGAATAAAATCCAAAATGGTTTTTTTGAGCAGCAAAGGAGCCAGCATGCTGAATCTCTTTGAGTCAGCTTGTCACAATTGTGCTGGGCTTTGGTCCTGCTTGGAGGAGGGTGTTGAATATACAAGGAATATTAAGAGGATTCTTGTTCATTCCAGTTATCCTCCCAGAGAGAAGCAGATCATTGAGAGAGACCCTGTGAAATACAAAGGGCTTTTGTCATTTCAAGGCAATGCCACACTCATACCTGTAGGAATTGTCACGTCCTATCTCTTAGTCCCTACTGGGTGCTCATTTTTTTGTGGGTCTGTCCTAACACATCTACTCCAGTTTGATGGACTGCACAGTTTGATGGACAAATTCAAAGTGAATATATATTTTTTTTATCAGCTCTTTTTTGTTTTCCTGCTAAAAAGCTTTGTGGAAAGAGGTGATGGAGATTTTAACCTGCAAGTAAAAGGTACTGCCAGACCATCACCTCTGTGGTGGTGATTTTAGTCAGAAGTCCAGCCACTTTTGTAAGGGGGTAGGAGGGATGGACAAGGCTGAAGTGGGAGCAGTGGGAATGCTGAGAGATGAAGCAGAAGAAATTCCTTCCAAGTGCCTGTCTCTATCCTGCCTGTACATCTCTGGGGACAGGTTTCATGAGTTCCTGTCCATTTTTGGGGTGAATCTGCTGCCCCGTGCACCACAGTCAACGAGCTGAGGTTCTCCTCTCTAACACCGACAGTAACTTCAGAGCATAAACTGATTACTCACAACTTTTCAGCATGTCGAGCTTGTTCCCATTCCAAGCAGTAAAAGCTGACTGTATTTGGCACAGGGTTTTTAAGGGGTTTGTATCCTCTCAGTGACAGTACAGCTCACCTGGGGACAAAGTTCTGTCACTCTGGGGGAGCCCAGGAGTGCAGTGTCGAGCCAATAGCTCTGATTTTCTTATGAGCTTTTGATTACACCTTGTCTTACCTGGTTTTTCATGCTCAGTTTCTTTACCAAACCTGTTTGTTCCTGCCCACCAAGCAAGTCCAGATGTGCCCACTAAAGGGAATAATCTATATCAACCTTTACTATATTTGATTGCACGGTGTTTTGGCAGTAGTTTTGGATTGGTGTTTTGTGGGGATTCTTTGTGCCATTTCTGTACCTGCAAGTTAACTCCACAGGGAAAGGTCATATCATTTTGAAGGGATCTCACAGAGTGGAAATGTTGCAGAGAACTGGAGAAATCAAAAGAGGGTATTATGCTTGTGGTTGAAAAAAGGGAAGGGATCCTGAAGAATCTGTGTGTTATTTAACCTCATACTGATCTGGTGTGAAATCCTGGGAAGGCTGATGTGTGAAATGGTTAGAAAGTAATTTCCATGGGCAAAGTAACAGAGTTGTCCAATTCTCTCACAGGAGATTGTCAGGGGATAAAAAGCTGAGCAATTTTGAATGCCACATTATCACAAGTATCTTTCAAGAGCAAATACATCGCGTTAGACCTGAGATCACAAGCAGAAGTGGTGAATGGGGATTTTTTTTCCTTGCTTCCCATGATATCAGTCATCTTCACACTCCATCTGCATTTCTCCTGCTACTGGGAGTGCAGCTTGTTGGATTTTTACCTCTCCAGAGATCTTTTAGGCCTTCTGAAGAAAATTCTTGCTGCTTCTACTTTATCAGGTCCCGCTTTCCCCTGAATATTCTCCTGTGTTCAAACTGAGCTCTTGTCTTTCTGTGGCCAGCCCAGAGATTCATCTGCTGGGGCTTTGTGTTCTCTATCCAGGTTTAGATCAGATATTGGGAAGAAATTCTTCCCTGTGAAGATGGTGAGGCCCTGCCACAGGGTACCCAGAGCAGCTGTGGCTGTCCCTGGATCCCTGGAAGTGTCCAAGGCCAGGTTGGACAGAGCTTGGAGCAACCTGGGACAGTGGAAGGTGTCCCTGCCCATAGCAGGGGGTGGCATGATTTTTATAGACATGAAATGATTTTTTTGAACGAGAAAAATGGCAGATTTTGGGTGCAAAGCTGAAAAGTAACCCAAGAGAACAAAGCAGACTTGTGGAAGCTCAGCACTCTGAGGGGTTTGCTGCTTTTGAAGGAGTGGCTTCATAAAATAGGTCTGACTTCTGCAGGGAGCAGGGTGCTACATGTACAGCCAATGAGATAAAGCTGCTGTTGATGTGCTGCTTGTAAATTTAAAACTCCATTCATTTCTCAAGGAGGGGAAATCCTGGCCCATTCTGCCTCAAAAGCAGCCCCATCCCTCTCTCCCAGCTGAGGGCAAGATGGGATTTGCAGTACACAGTGATATTACACTGCAGCATAACAGCCTTGACAGCTGTGGGTGATGCTGCAGTTTGGCTTTGGCCATCAGGAAAATATCCATAAAGGATCTGGAGCCTTCTGAAATCATTAATGCCTCAGTGGTATTGACAATTTCATCTCTGCACTGGAGGAGTGGGGCTGATCTCCTGAGCTGCTCCTTCTTGCTTTTATCAGGATACTGCTCTTCCTAGCCATGCTCTCCCTGCCCCCCACCAGCACCAAAAATAAAATGCCCTGGGTGAATTGATTTGGGGCCCAGCCTTGATCAAATGCCAGCATTCAGCCCCTCACGCCGGCATGGCCACGCTGTCAGCAGGGCCTGATTGTTTGGATGCTCCAGCAGGAGCTGCCACATCCGAGCTGGAGGTGTGTGGAGATTAACTGGTGTCTGTCCAGCCATTTGTCACACAAATAACAGTGCCAGTGGAGTGAAATACTATAAATCATTTTTTTGCCAGGATTGAAACCTTTTATCAGTTGTGTCACTTCCATTATTCAATAAGCGATTAGTAACAGGCGTTGTGCTTGAGCCAGTTAGAAGTTAACAACTCAGAGCTGTGGCTTGCAAGGGGGTCTGTGGTACCAGCAGCTGATTTAATTCAGGAGTTAAAATTTATCTTAAACACATGCAGTTGTTGGGTTTTGCTGGAAAGGTGAAAGGCAGCACAACTTTGGTGCGAGTCTTTTAATTCCTGGCTTGTTCCCTCAGCCATGTGGTGTTTGTGTGGGCCCTGCCTGACCGTTCAAAATATGCAAATAGCAAATCCCATCCTCCTTTTCCTGACTTCATTCCATAGCTGACCACAGCAGCTCCCCAACTACAGCTTTTGGAAAAAAAAGTCAAATTACAAAAGTCAAATTACAGGGATGACAACCTTTGTGTAAGAGCAGCCACAACCCTGAGCTGGATGGATTTGTGCAATGGGGCAGATTCTGGGTAAAAGCAAATCACAAATATCTTCAGCTTCGTGGTTTTTACATTTTTCACTGATGTTGTACAAATTAACATCAAATCTGAGGAGCCCCACCCGAGACAGCCATAGGTGGTAGCAGCTTCCTGTGGATGAAGCCCTTGGAAATACAGTCTGTGGAGAGGAGACAAAATGTTGTCTCTGCCCTTGGAAACGATTTTTCTGTTCCCACTGGGTGTCTCAGTACTTAATTTCTCCCTAGGAAGAAGGCTGGCTTAAGACTCCTTCCCCAAAGAGATTGAGACCTGTGCAGTAAGCACTGCTTGAGCAATGAGTTTGGGAAGATAAATTGGGAAGTTTGTAAACTCCTTGTGAAAATTCCGTGCTGCTTTGTTCCATTGCTGGCTTTTAGGTGGCTGTTTAATTGTGCAGGCTCTGAGGAGTTCTAAAATGCAAAGTAATAGATTTACCCTAAAATGGTTTGGTTTGGAGGGTACTTTAAAGCTCATCCAGTGCCACCTCCTGTCATGGCAGGGACACCTTCCACTATCCCAGGTTGCTCCAAGTCCCAGTGTCCATCCTGGCCTGGGACACTTCCAGGGAATCCAGGGGCAGCCACAGCTGCTCTGGGCACCCTGTGCCAGGGCCTGCCCTCCCTCCCAGGGAACAATTCCTGCCCAATTTCCCTCTGATGGTTTTAAACCACTCCCCCTTGTCCTGTCCTGTTTCCTGCTAACACAGCTAAGTTTGTGGGTGCACTGCTGGGTATGAACTTCTGCCACACTCAGAGTTCCAGTGAGCCCTCCATGCTCAGGTTGTCCTCCTTGTACTGAAGGGCCCAACATCTGCAGGTCTGTGTTTTCCACAGGGTGATGTAGAAGCTCAGGCAAAAAGGGAGATGGTCATAAAGATCTTTTCCAGCCTAAATGATTCTGTGGTGAGCTTCCTGTCTTAGCATGATCATTCAGGTTTATAGAGAAATAATCATCACAGGTGGCTGAGTACTTTGTAGGGAAAGGCCTTGACACAATAAATCTCTCCAACCAGGATTTTTCCAGTGAGGAATCCCTGCTCTCATAGGAGGAGTTACATCATGAGCAGAGTGACATGCTATTAACTGTTCACACCTAACACTGGCAGGTTGGCTCCTGCCTATTTTCATAAGTGATGAACATTCACAAAGAATTCATGTTTATGTTATATATACACATATCTGGGGCTTGTATGTTGTTGTGTGCCTCATTTTTAATTTCCTAGTGTGAACTTACCTTTTGCTGTGGACAATGTGGATTAATGGTGAACAGAATGGGAGATGGTAACAGTAATTCTGATTTCTGTTCAGTAGTTTACATTTCAGAGTAAGTCAAAGCTGGAATATCAAAGTGGCACTGATGCCTAACCTGGGCATTGGGAAAATCAAACTCTTCATCACTTGTATCTACAAAAAATCTCCAGGAAATGAGAGCTTCAAGGATTTCATAGATATGGCTGCTCCCTGGGTCCTGGCTCAGTCTTGACTTGCTTCCTTGCCAGAAGTTCCCTGCATTCTTCCCCCCAAATTCTGCTTCCTCTTCAGCCTCCCCACATGATGCTTTTTTCCTGATCTCCTTCCACTGAGAGGGGTTTAATGAAGGTGCATTTTATGTTATGCAAGAATTGTTCTTGCAGGGAGGTTGGACTGGCTGGCCCTTCCAGCACAAGCTGTTCCATGACAATGGCAGCTTTGCCAGGGAGGCTCTCAAATCCAGGGCGGTTTTGATGTCCCATCAAGCAGGGTTTGTTGTCACAGGTGCCACTCCTCCCAGGTGTAGTGTCCCTGGGTGTCCCCTTTGATCCTGGAGTCACCTCTGGCTGCAAGGTGCAGAGCTGGGAGGGGTGGCTCCCTCGCCGGGTCAGGTTTCCAGCGCCACCCCAGCTGCCGGTGTCACCTGAGCTCTGGTGGCAAGCACGAGACTGACCCCAGGATCCAGATAATTGGATAGAAATGTGGATATCTTTGAAATTCCTGAGGGTCCAATATCTGGGATCAGATGGAACAGGCTGCCCAGGGAAGTGGTAGAGTCACCATCCCTGGAAGTGTTCAAAAAAGGAATATTTGTGGCACTTTGCTGTTGGGCTTTGTGGCGTTGGGTCAAACATTGGACTCAATAATCTTGGAGGTCTTTCCCAACCTTTGTGATTTCATGAAATCTAATTGTGTAGCCAAAAAAAAAAAAAAGGAATTCAGTACAGCAGAAAAAGTATAATAGACATTCATATTTAGGGTTGAGGCTCAGAGGTAATGGCACACACTGCTCTAAACTATATTTATATTTATAAATATAATTTATGAATTATAATTTTTGATTTATAACTGCACTGTTGTAAATCAAAAATAAGCCAAGATGCACTGTACACTCCTGGATAGCTCTGGTAATTAATGCCTGATGATTACATGTTATTCCAGTCATATTTCCAATTTTAAAAGACATGAGAAAAGCACTGGAATGGAGTCAGAAGTTCTGCTTGCTCACTGCTTTGCTCACCTGGGATTAATTAAAAAAGATTTCTTTCAATAAAAATATTGAAATGCATTTAAAAAAAATTTTCAGTAAGCACATTTTGGGGGGTGTTTTACATTTGAATTACTCGAGTGGGGCAGCTGGGGTCTACAGAAAACTGGCATGTAGCATTAAAAGTGAAAAAAAATCAACAGTGATCTTGACAAATCCCATTTTGTCAGGGAAATATTTTCGTTTCCTCTGCAGGAAAACCTCTTACAGTTGTTTTGCAGGTTTTTTTTTAGTCCAGATGTGTACAAAAAAGCCGTGGCAGAGTGACAAACTGATTCCCTTAATTCCATAATAGCTCAGCTGGCCTGGTGAAGTCAGGCAAAATTGGAGGAACTAACCTTAGGAATGGGTGGCTGGAACGCTCCCAGCCAGGGGATTGTTGTGCAGAGCTGGGGCTGGGGGTCTGCTGATCACAGCCAAGCCTTTCCAGCCCTGTTACATAGCAGGAGTCAGAGTCATTAAATAATTATACCTTTGATTAGCTGCTTTAACTGTTCATTGCCTTTGAAATATGATAGTATAATTTAAAGCTTTTATTAAAAGACAATTTTTCTAGGTGGTTGAAAAGGATTTTGTGTGTGTGTGTAGAAAAGAGCCATAATTTTCTGCTTCAGATAATGAAAAACTGAGAAAAATGTTTCCAATTACCATTTCCTTTTTGTCGATTGGGATCTTGTATGTTTATGGTGTATTGGAAAGGCACTGAAATCATTTAGTGGGTCCTTTACCTACTGCAGAAGTTGGGATGGAGAAATATTGCAAGGGGGAAAAAAAATAAAGACCTAGAAACATTTTTTAGAAATGTTTAATTAAAGTAACTTTTTTCCCCTGTCACCAGCAGAAGTATGAATGTGTTTTCATTTTTTTCCCCCTTCATTTGGAATGTTCAAAGCTGAAGAGAAGCCAAACGTAATTAACTATTAATATGATTTGAAGTATTACTTTTAGAGTGTTTTGTGGATTTAAAATAGAGCATGGGAAAGGATTTCAGTTGCAGAGGGAAGAGCTGGGGTTTTTTGTACCAGACATACAGTTTTAGTTGTGTTTGGGGAAATTTCTGTAATTCAGCACTTTTCTTAATTTACTTTACATCAGCTTGGGTTTTTTTCTGAGTGTTCTGGAGTCCAAAAAGTGCACATAAAGGGCTGTTCCCATATGAAATATCTCCTGTCTCCCCATTTTTTTGGTCTTGTGGGACATATGTCCTAAATAATCCCTCCTGCTTCAAACAGAAATGTTGGGAAACTTCAGAGTCACGTTTAGGTGTTTAAAAATGGTTCATTATGGAAATCTGGTTTAATAAATAGAAAAATAGTGAACATAATTATCATTCCTTCCCAGGGCAGGGGTTTGAACCAGATGGTCTTTAAGGTCCTGTCCAACCCAAACCATTTTGTGAGTCTGTGTTTTGTATAAGATCCATCACTTGGTGGCATTTTGTTTATTTTAAAATTTAGTGTTGGACAGATCTTGAAGTGCAATGTATCCAGTACATTTTACTTAGGTATACATATTTATGTGTAGATCTGTATTAGACAGGCCTGGGGTTTGTTTTGGGGTTTTTTTCAACCCCTTATTGAGGATTTTTTGTCATTTCTGCTTTCACATAGGATAAGACAATGTCAAGCCCCTTCACAGTCGCAGAGACAAATTTGCATTATCTGAGAATCTCCTGATCTGCATCTTAATGAAATAATTTCAATCCTCTGGCCAAAGAGTGGGGTCTTGTTGGATAAATTGCTGTCCAAGAAAAAAGGAAACTCCCCAGCCTGCTCCTGGTGTAACCACACATGGTGCAGGAAAACTCGAGGACGAGCAGGGGAAGGAAGCACTGAAGTTTATCCCTAAATATTCAGCTTTGCCTTCCCTCTGCCTCTTATAAATGGATTTTCCTGGGCAGATGTCAGGCAGGTGTTACCTGGAGAAGCTCCCTGGCCTGTGCTGTGGGAGGAGGCTTTTCCTGAGCCTCCTCCTTGGTGTTTAATTCTGCTCAGCCCAGGCAGAGCAGCGTTGCTGGGGCGCCTGGCCGCTGCTGTTTGTCACACGGGCGCTGGGAAGCACATGACACTCAGCCCCCTTCCCCCAGCCTAGGTGCAGAGATCCTATTATTTCTGATAATTGATGCTGAGGGCTGTGGCGTGCCTCATTTAATCAGCACTGCTCAGCACACTCCAGGGATGTAATTCATGCACGCTTCCACCTCCAATATGGCTGGCGAGGCTCGGACACGCAGCCCAGCGGCCACAGCAGGTTTTAATCAGCTGGCTGAGGACTGGTCATCTAATCAGCAAAGAACTCTGCCACAGCCACACCAGAGGTGACATTAGCACATCTGGAGTTCCTCACTGCAGCACTGGAGGGTTTTCAGGGTTAGGTTGTACATGTGAACGCTCTCCCGGGAATAAAAATGCGTTTCTGCTGATCGAAGTGTAAAAACTGAATTGGAGCAGGTTGGAAAGGGTTAATGTGATCTTTTGCTGACTGCAATATCCTGAGCATCCTTAGAGAACTTCCCAGGTCACAAAAAGATGTGTCCTCAAGTCACACATGGGTTTAAACCCTTCCTACAAACACCTCCTGCTTTTGGAAATAACGCTACGTGATCATTGTGGTAGTAAACATATTTACTACAGAACCTGACTAATCAAAATGAGGCAGGACAAGCAGATTCATTAGCAGAGAATAAATAGCAGCCCCATTAAAGAAAGCAAACACAGAAATTCTGTCTGCGAGGGGCTGCTCACAGCTGTAAAGTTATTGCCTGAGCAAATACAAAGAGAGGTGGTAATTGGGGGTGATTAAGTTTAATTGATTCCCAGTTCCTCCATATCTTAACAAAAGGCTGTGCTGAAGCCTTGTTTCCTCCTTCCTATACCAATATACCTCTTCCCACTCTGAGATGTGCAGGTGATTTTGCACAAATTGGGATTGTTCAGCTCACAGGGAGCACTCAAAAGCATCAGCATTGGGATGATCAGTGTCCCCAGGTCCATCTGGATGTCCTGCCAGAGCTGCAGCTGTGCCACCACTCCCTTTGTAGGGACAAGGAAAATTTCTCCACTGGAAGGGTGGTCAGGCATCAGAGCAAGCTGCCCTGGAGGTGTTCAAAATCTGGGTAAATGTGGCACTTTCTGGTGTGGCTTAGTGGCCATGGTGGCGTTTTTTCAGATGTTGGGCTTGATCAAGATGGGGCAGCCACAGCTTCCCTGGATTCTCAATACCCAGGAGCAGTACTGAGTTTGCCACTTCAGTATAAGTTGAATGCTGGGAAGTTGTTAAATTCATTCCAGATGTTTGAGGTTTGAGGAGGTTTGTCTTTTTTTTTTTTTCCTGGAATCGTTTGTTAGAAACGCCTCTTGGTGGCATTTTTGGAAGAAAACACACTTCCAGAAATTACTCC
This sequence comes from Cettia cetti, assembly GCA_013401135.1. Lineage (NCBI taxonomy): Eukaryota > Metazoa > Chordata > Aves > Passeriformes > Sylviidae > Cettia > Cettia cetti. The sequence goes on from VZUI01093692.1 coordinate 23,302, forward strand.
AAAATCAACCTGCCTTAAAGATCTTCTCTTATTAGGGAGTTTTGCTGGTAGATAATGAAGTATTTCTTATAGCATTTTATTGGTCACCAGTTGGAATTTATTTGAGTGAGCATATATACGAAATAGAAAGTAGATTTGGATAAAAGACATAGATATAGAGAGATATAGATTGTATGGATGATATAGATAGAGATGATATGGATGATAGATACAGATATATAGATACCTCTGGAGCTTTTGTTGGGTTAACTGTGGGACCAGGAAGTGAATCCAGAGCAGACAAACTGAATATCCTGGGAAATAATTCAAAGCCAAAGCAGGAAGATAATGACTTGCAGGGCCTGTTCCAGCCTGGCTGTGGGTAACAGCAGTGTGTAATTCCAGAGGCAGGCAGGGTAGGATGGCTCTGCTCTCCCTGGCACATCAGTCACCCTGCAGAGGATTTGCTTGGCAGTGTCCAAACTGTAGTTGAATCCTCAAAGACAGGAGAGCACCTGGAGGAAGCAGGCAGGAGCCTAATCGATGCCAAAGGATGCACGCGGATGTATCAGCACCGCAGCATCTCTGTGGAAAAAGTCCATTTGTTTAAAAGGAAGGGAAAGGCCTGACACTTTACACATTCAAATGGATTATTTCATCAATAGGTTAATAGAAAAGCAGGCTGCAGGTTCACTCCTGCTCGCACAAACCTGCCATTAAAGTGTGAAAAATGGGAAAGGCACTGGGAAAGGGGCTCTCTGCACTGGAGACCATCTTCCCTTTCAGAGGGGTGCCAAACCTCGATTTTGCCTATTTATATGTAAATGTTTTGGAGGAAAAACAAGTTTTCTTCAGGGCAATTGTGTCTCTGTAGTGCAGAGACTTCTTAAACAGGTCTTAAAATGAGAGGGTTTTTTCAACTTGAAGGATGCACCCAATGGAAACACTTAGAGATTTGATGATGTCACTCAGAATCCAGTCCTTCAGTATGGAGCATTAAAGCCTGCAAATGGCTTTATTCAAATCATACCTAGCTTAACAGTCAGAGAGGTTCAGGCAGTGCTCTTCCAGCTTTAATTCTTCAGCTGAAAATGGAGCTTTTTGTTAAAGCCTGGAATGACTTTGTGTCACTGTTCCTCTTCCCTGTGAGCAGCTGTTGGTCTGAGTTCCATGGGGCATTACAGAAATTCCCTCATAAATACTGAAGGAAAAATTTTAAATCATTGTATCCTGGTACTGGCTGTGTTTTGGGGTGTTGATGACGTCCTAAAGAGTGAGGGGACATCTGTGGTGGGAGGGAGAAGGGTCTGAGGTCCCTTAGAAGACTTCTGAGTCCAACCACCAACTCAGCAGCACCTTGTTCACCACTAAACCCTGTCCCACATTCCAGTGCCATTTACACACTTCCAGACATGGTAATTCCAGCAGGTCCCTGTTACTGCACTCAGGTGTCCTGGTGTACTCAAGTGCCTCATCTGGTTCCTGTGTGATGAATCCCAGCCTAAGCAAAGTGTTCTAAAGATTCTAAAGAAGGTGAAAAAGTGCTCTCCTCTAATGAGCCTGGGAACAGAGTGCTTCTGAGCCATATTTTCTGCTAATTGTGAAGCAGCAGCTTAGAGGATCTCAAAGTTTGGGTCAATTCTAATAAAACAAGGGTGTTGCTATTCTCTGTAAAAAATAGACTGGTTTTTGTTTTTTTTTCCTCTTTTCCAAGTAAACACTTTGATTTTGCAGTGGGGGGAGAAATTTTGGAGCAGCCTAGGGTAGTGGAAGGTGTCACTGCCCATGGCAGGGAGTGAAACAAGATGGGCTTTAAGGTCCATTCCAACCCAAACCAGTCTGGGATTTTATGGTTCTACTTGCTCTGAGCTCAATGCAACAAACATTTATTGGTGCAGGCCTTTAAGGTCATTACATCATCACCTCAGTTTCTGAAGGTGATGATGTAGAAAGGAGGTTTAAGGGTGAAATCCAGGCACCAAATGATCCCCACAGGCTTTTGAAGGAAAAGGAGCCCTTGTCTGGCTGTGTTTTGTCTTGAATTAAATCACATTTTATAGTAGCTGTTTTGTCCAGTCATGTATCTTCTGTGTAAATACTTCCTGCCTTTTTTTCTTTCTTTCTTTTTTCTTTTTTTTTTTCTTTCTGTTCTTTCTTTTTTCTTTCTTTTTTTTTTTTTTTTAGTTCTGCTGGTCCGTTTTGTCTATTCCAATAGCAGATCCATTTAATCTTGTCAAATTGTGTCGTGTTGTGGTGACTGAAAGAAGAATCACTCTGAATACGAGGTTTTCCACATCAGCTGTGGATTGCAGGGGCTGAGTGGTCCTTGTGTGCATTTTCTGTGTGTAGCTCTTCATGTGTGAACAGGCTCGTGCTTGTATTTTACTTCACATGCTTTTTGATGTTTCTTTTCTCCCCTTTTTCATTGAAAAAGAAAATTATTTTTTTTTCTTCCTCCCCCCCGGCCCCTTCTTTTTTCTTTATTTTTATTCTCTTTTTTTTTTTCTCTCTCTCTCTTCCCCTCCTGCTCTCTGGACGCAGCCAAACGCAAAGCTTGGAAACTAAACCGTGTTGGTAGCCTGCGAAATATTTACAGCAGCAGCAGCACCAACACCGAAGGTAACAAACCCACCTGTCCCAGACAGACACCTCCTCTCTCCCCCCCATTTTTTAACCCACTTCTCCAAAATTTTGCCCTCCTTGTCCCTCTCCCTTTCCCCTGGAAATGAGATTTGCCCCAAGCATGCGTGTTTGTTTCCACCCTGTGTTTGCAGAGTCATTCCACTTGGTCTTTTCATCTTTCTGTTCGTGCCTTTTATTTTGCCATTCATGTTCCTTTCAGCTTACTTAAATTTTGACCTTTCCCTCTAGTCGTGGAGTGGTGATGTTTAAATTACTTCAGGAACCCATTTTCTCCTTTTATTTTTTTTTTTTTAAGAGATACATATATATATTTTCCCTTTCTCCATGTGGGCACTCAATGTAATATTTCCCAAGTTATTATGGTTTTTAAAAGTGTTAGTATCAGGTGTAATGATCTGTAGCCAAATACAATAGTGTGCCATGACATTTAAGTAACAATCTTAATTTGTTTTGTGCAAGCCTTCTCCATAATGCTCTTTGCAGCTCTAATCCAGAGGCGAGACAGTGCCGGGTCATTTGCATGTGCTACTCTTGCTTGTAAATTCTGGATATTGTTGTATTTCTAAAGGTCACCCGGTGCCAAAGTTCACAAATTGACTTACATTGCTTTTTTCTTTCCCCCCACCCAAGACAGCCGTCATGCCTTTTGTATAATAGCACATGGAATTTTATGTATTTGTTTTCCCCCCTCCCCTCTCCACCTTCATTTGAACAACACAATTATCAACTTTCTTTTTTTCTTTTTTTTTTTAACATATATATATTTGTTATTATTACAAATGTCAAAGGTCAGAATGACTCGGAAACCAAGCAAGGAGGAGGGGAGGGGGGGAAAAGCCACCACCACATCTCCAGCAGCACGGAAGAGGGATGGTGTAAGGAATAGGGAATGCAAAATAGGTCACAACTCAGTAATCTCGCTGTAAGGGAGGGGGATTTTTTTTTTTCTCTTCACTTAAGTGCCAACCAAATGGGTCAAGTAATCGCGAGCGCATGCCCTAACACTAATTGACTTATTTTGGAATGATTATAACTGTAATATTTTTCTTAATGTCACTGTTTTCTGGGCTGTTGATTTTAGTGATTGCCAAGCGGTGGCATTAAATCTCTTGTAAATTTTAAATTGCATGCTATTTCTGTAAACAAGTCCCTCTGTTCACATCCTGATCATTAACCTTTGGTGATTTATATCACCGTCCTTTTTTTGCACAATTACAGCCCAGGCTGCTGGCGGGGGCCTGGCTCTCCCTGCCAAAGTGTGCACAGGAAACAAAAGTGGGGTTTTATTCCAATTTGTTAAGGCAGGGTTGTTGGTTTTTTTAAAGTATAATTTTATTTCATTTCTCGGCCTAAGTGTAAAATTATTGCCTTCCAGAGCTGCTAAACTGGCTGGTTTGATCCTTTTGTTGTCTTTTCAAATATGAAGTGTAAAATATGAAAAGGCAGAAAGTGACTGTCAGATACATTCATAAGTCTTGGGGTTGTCTCTTTTTCCACACAGACACTTTAATAATTTTAAATTTTCTATTTGCTGTTTATACCTCCCAGCCCAATTATATACACCTCTGATTAGGTGTGTTTGTTGTTATAGATTTAATGCTTGAGAAATCTGTGATTTTTTAATCTACCTGTTAATAAACTGCAGCAGAGGAACAAGTACATGGAATTCCCTTGTGTTTTACAGATCATATTTTTTTAGGACCTGTCTAATTTGAGGAGTCTTCTATCTTACTGATCAAACCAAGTACTGAAGGCACCTTGGTATGGTAACATGGTCCTGCTGGCCGTGGCCCAAAAAGTTTCGAGACACAGCATCAAAATGAAAATCTAAAATTGGGCAGGTGTATCTTTATTTGGATGTTTTATCCCCCCCAAAAGCTGGAGGTTCAATGTTCATAGATTTGAGCTGGTACCGTGAGTCTTTGTGTGAGAGCTGGAATGGTGAGGCATGCAAATTGTGGAGTTAATGAGCATTGTAAGTATTAAAAACCACATGTTTAGATAATTATGCCTTCAAAAAAGAGAACAATGATGGGAAATGACAGTCCAGAATAACAAATCTGCTTTGGTCCTTGGCACACGCTTGCTCAGTTGCACTCACACCTATTTACAGAGCAGAAACATTTCTGTCAGGTTCAGCCTCAGTTTGCAAAGCTCTCCCATCATTTTTAACGCCCTCCTGGTGTTTTGGGGTGCTCGGTGTGTGCTGCCAGGTGGGCATATCTCAGGTGGAGCTGGAGGAAGGTGCAGCCCAGGTGCTGCGGTTGTGCTGGGTGTAGGTGATGCTGATGCCTTTTGGGGTTACCTAAAAAGAGAGGCCAGACAAAACTAAGAGAATAAAAGCTGTTAAATTTATTGAAGGACCTTCAGGTACGTTTAGGGCAGACAAAGCCCCTCAGGGGTTGCACCCAAAAAATGGACAATGGGTCGTGGGTTTTCACACTTTTGTAAGTTGGGTCCATTTGCATATTGAGGGTTAATCTTCCAATTACAGCTTCAGGTGATGAAGTCATTTACCCCAAGTTTGCTCCCCCCAGCTCATATTTCTGGGGCCTGAGGCAGTGAGGTGTCCTTGATTCCCAGGCCTGGAGAGGAATTGTTGTGTCTGACCAAAATGGGGAAGCAACAGCTCACATTGTACTTGGAGTTTAGAGTTATACACTGAAGAACTGCAGGATTACAAGTACATGAAATACATAAAAGCTAAAATCCTAAGGTCTCAATGGTCCCCAGTGTGAGGGGACTATGTGCTTGAGCATCCCCATCAGAGGGGCTGCCCTCTCCTGGCTGTTTCACAGCAAAAATGAAGTTTTGGGTGGGATGTTCACCAGGTGTGGAATCCCAGCTGAAGGACTCAGCCTTCTGAGGGTGTTACAGAATCACTGAGGATGGAAAAGCCCTCCAAGGCCACTGAGTCCAACCTGTGCCCCATCCCCACCCTGTCACTAGCCTAGAGCCCTGAGTGCCACCTCCAGGCCTTCCTTGGACACCTCCAGGGATGGGAACTGCACTCCAGTGCCTGAGCACCCTTTCCATGGAGAAATTCCTCCTGATGACCAACCTGAGCATCCCCTGGCACAACTTGAAGCCGTCTCCTTTCTCCTGTCCCCTGGGAGCAGGGCCCAATCCCTGCCTTCCCACAAAATTCCTGTTTCCTCCTCTGTCCGTTCTGCCTCATTACAAGAAACCTTACTTTGATTGGTTTTAGAGTTTGCCTAAACCATTTAGTTTTCAGATTTGGGGGGTTTTCCATAGGGAGCCACTGTCAAATGAGAAAGTCCCATGTGCCCCCTATTGCTGGCAACCAGGCTTGGAGCAATCCTTTGGTTCTTTAGGGGGAAAAATAGGTAGTAGCAGTGAGTTTTGCTTAAAACAAATCCCGCTCTGGTTTTAAGAGCACCTTGTAGCTGTTATCATGGCAGTATCATTAAAATATAGAATTATTTCTTCTACATCAACAAATTTAAGGCCATGTTGGATAGGGATTGAAGAAACCTGGGATAGTGGAAGGTGTCCCATGGCAGGGGGTGGAACTGGATGATCTTTATGGTCCCTTTCAGCGCAAAGCATTCTGTGATTCTGTGATTTTGCAGCACAGCAGGGAGGATTATCTTAAGGAATTAAATGTCTATGCTCTGCATGCATAAAGATATTAAATCCTTGTTTTTCCCTTCTCACCATTGCATATATGATTTCAGTAGGATTTGCTGGGCACTGAGGGAAAACTTTTTTGTTTGGATACCAATGAAGTCTCCAGCTACCTTTGGTTTCAAAATGATGCTGTTGCTGCCATGGTGCTGTGCCCATGGAGGAAGTTACGTCCTGTCTGTCTAAACTGAATTTTTTTAAAATTTTTCAACTTGTGTTGTCTTGGCACCCAAATAAAGCATCAGGCCCATGAGGCAGAGGGCTTCAGTGCCTTCATCTTTTCACCACCACTCAGATAAATGTGATATAAACCAGAATAAAACTCCTCCAGTGGAACACAACCTTTACCAAGAGCTGTGGGCAAGCGATAGCAGAGCTCCATTGTCCTGATAGGGTTGATTTTCAAAACTAATTAGATTTAGACACTGGGTTTGGAAAGGGGAGAGAAGTATTAGCATAGCCATGCCCAGTGGGACATGGCACAAATATTTCCTTAATTGAGGCTGCTAATAAACATACTTATCTGCCAAGTGAGGGGGGTAATTCACACCGAGTGGCAAAAGGTAACACGACCTAACAGGCGTGGGATGTAGTAAACAAATTGTGTGTTGTAAACAATTCCTGTTGCCTCCCAGGGCACCCCAGCAGCTCTTCCCTCTCCTCCTTTTGAAAGGATAAAGGGTTATGGTGCTTGAGCAGAAGAGATTTTCAGGAGAGAGAGGAGGAGGCGATGAAAAAGGAGCTTAAATAGGTGTGGGTGTTACTTGATGCAGGCTTGGCTGGGATTCAGGCTGTAACCTCAGCTCTTGAAGGTGCTTCAGGAGCATTTGAAACACGCCCTCAAGGGGGGGTTTGGTGCTGCACTTGACTTCTTGTTCCTGGGAAGTGTTTCCTTTGTGAGTGGCACCACCCTCCAGATGTGCATGATGAGTTACTGTTAATTAGCAGCAGCACCAGCATCCTCTGATATCAGACAGCTGTGTTGGGCAGAGATACAAATGCACAGCCTGGTTGGCCTGGAAGCCAGGATCCATTCCAGTCTTATTCCTGGTCCTGGCAAAATATTCATAAATGCTTCTTAGAAGTACCTTAATATTTATTTGTTTAAGGGCCAGTTTTTAGGATGGGTGTGATTTCTGCATGCAGAAAGGAGCCCTTGCCTCCCAGTGACTTTGCGAGCTGAAAGGCTGGACCAGGTGATCCTGGAGGTCCCTCCCAACCTGATCTCCCAGGATTTTGTGACTTTGAATTGTGCCCATCACTGGTGCAAGGTGGCAGTGGTTGTTTATGCAGCTCTTCATATTGAGAGCAGGTGAGGTGGGGAGTGGAAATGGAGACCGAACTGATTTGTGCATATTATTTAGAGCCACTCCTGAGAGATACCAAGAGGTGTGGGTGCTTCTGGACATCTGTTTTCACTACATTCCCTAGACTTAAAATGGAATTCTCTGGAACAAGTTATGGACTAATTGTATCCTGTGGTAATTTTCAGTGTGGTTTTCTAAGCGTGATCTCAGTCCCACATCACAAACAGATGGGTAGGGGAAGGCAGTGAGGCCATGCCCTGAACATTTGTTTTTTCTTCTACAATCCATTGCTCCTAAGAAATTATATCTCTTGGTTTTCCAGAAGTGGGTGGGCCGTGGCAGTGTCTGGTTTTTTGGCAGAGTGAAATAAATATGAGCTTGGGTTAAATGCAGTTGACTATGAAAAGATGATGGTGAGAAGAGCATCCCTGGAATCCCAGAATGAATTGTGTTGGAAGGGACCTTAAAGCCCATCTCATTCCAGCCCTGCCATGGGCAGGGACACCTTCCACTGTTCCAGGTTGCTCCAAGCCCCGATGTCCAACCTGGCCTGGAACATTTCCAAGGATGGGGCAGCCACAGCTGGGCACCTGAAAATTCACTGGTTCTGTGCCCGCTTCCACTAAAAGAAAAAAAATCTCTTGTGCTTTTCCTTCCATATCATCACAGTCTCACAGTTTGGCCCATTTCCCGTCCCAACCACCCTTCCCTCTTAAAAAAAAAAAAAAAAAAAAAAGGCAAAACAAACAACAACAGCATTTTAGACATCTCCTGTTGATAATAACTTCCAAATGGAAGTCAGTGGCAGCTGGTTCTTCACACTTTAACCCTTCCTCTGCTGCCCTTCCAGGAAATAATTGATGACTGATTGGCCCATTAACCTTTTTTTCTTAAAAAAAAAAAAAAGTTTGACAGCCTGGACCTGTGTAATGAGGAGGGATTCCTGGTGAAATCAGGCTGATGGCTGAGTTGCTTGCCCCTGAGGATGCAAAATTAGCCCCGTGGGACCTCGTCTGCATAGAAACTGGACACAATTAGTGTAATATCCGGTGTTATTAATGTAGTTTGGAGTAATTGGGCAGGTTGATTTCGACAGGTTGATGGTGCTAAAATACTATTATAGTGGACCTTTCCATGAATAACTGTTAAACATGGAAAACTGTTTAATAAAATTTTGTGATTGGGCTCACAGGGATTTAAATAGCACAACCTATAATTTGACTGAAGAGTAAAAGTGAACAACTTCATCCTCCTGCCTGGATTTTCCTGTTCTGCGTGCTGTGCTTAAGGACGTACAGGAACAGGTTTGTTCCTTGTCTTCTGAGGGAATTGCCCTGGGGGTGATGTGGAGCAGGCACTGCTGCTTTGTTTCACTATTGAGCTTGGGGGAAAAAAAAGAAAAAATTGGTGTGCTCAAGTAGAAAAAATTAGGGAAGGTGTCTTCAACCAGCACAGCTTTTTGGGGAGTAAATCTGAAGCTTCAGTGGAGATGGAATCGTGGGATTTTTAAGGTTAGAAATGCCCTACAAGATCATCAAGTGTAGCAGTTAGTCCAGCACTGCCACATTCACCACTAATCCATGTCCCCAAGTGTCGCATCCACACATCTTCTGAATCCCTTCTCAGATGGGGGCTCCAAGGCCCCTTCAGTACCTGAGCCCCCTTTCCATGGGGAGATTCCTGCTGCTGTCCACCCTGAGCCTCCCCTGGCCCAGCCTGAGGCCGTTCCCTCTCCTCCTGTCCCTGTTCCCTGGCAGCAGAGCCCGACCCCCCTGGCTGTCCCCTCCTGGCAGGGAGTTGTGCAGAGCCACAAGGGCCCCCCTGAGCCTCCTTTGCTCCAGGCTGAGTCCCCTGCCCAGCTCCCTCAGCCTCTCCCCAGCTCCTTTTTCTTCTCTGGACCTCAAAATGTCCTTTCAGCCTCACCTGAAAATGTGCTGCAGCTCTCCTGGGCTTATTTCTCCTGGGCAAAGCAGCTCCACATGTGTGTGATCAGCATTATTAAAGAGGACATCAGAGGATTCAGTGGTGCTGCAAAGACCTTAACGGTGTTGTCCTGCAGGAGACAGTGCACAGGACTGAATGTAACTTCATTTATTGTGGAGTAGTTCCTCTTAGATCTTCCTCGTGAAACCCTGAAAGCTCTGTTTGATAAACGAGGCTTTGCCCATGATTTATTCATGGCGTTTTGGGTCATGTTTCTGCCTGCTTGTTTGGAGCACAGTGTTGCTGAAACGGAGCAGTTGTGGCTGTGCACTTGCATCGTTCATCTTTGACCCAAGTGAATGACGTGGAGCTGTGTCGGGGGGGATTAAGATGGATTTTAGGAAAAGGTTCTTTCTCCAGAGGGTGCTGGGCACTGCCCCGAGGCTGCCAGAGCTCCAGGAGCATTTAACAGTTAACATTTAACAGTGCTCTCAGGGATGCGCAAGGTGGGATCACTGGGGTGTCTGTGCAGCGCCAGGGGTTGGACTTTGATCCTTCTGGATCCCTTCCAACTCTGGATATTTCTTTTCCCACTAATCCCATGCACTGTTTCTCAGTAAACCTGCTGCTTCAGATACCTTCCTGCACCTGAAAATAACCTTCAGCTCCGTGTTTGTCCCCACCTCAAGGTGCCAAGTCACCTCCTGCTGTTTCTGAGGCATCCTTACAGCAGTGCAGGTGCTGGCCTTGCTGACATGGAGCTTATCCAAGGAAACCCGTTGTCCCGCAGCTTGGAACACAACTGCCAGTGGGCAGCAGTGCTGTCTTTAAATCTGCTGCTGGATTTGTCCCTGATCTTTGCATGTTTATGGATGATGAGGGAACACAGTAGTGGCATGGCTCTGAATATATAATAAGTCATTATCGGACGAAATGTTCTTTCTGAAACTCATTATGGCTGATGTTCACCAGAATTTTGTGCTCTATTATTCTTTTCCTTTCATGCTTTGTGCCAGCCCTTCCCAATTGCACTTACTCTGTTTCAGCTTTCTTGATTTTTTTAATTTGGCGTTGGTGTCCCATGTGTAGGTGGGGTGTGTGTCCATTTATTTCAGTTCTGCTGGTATTTCCATGTGCTGCTCCTCTGGCCTGAATACTTGTCCTTATCCTCCAGTAGCCCTAAGGATATTTCACTGACCCTCTCTCCTGGCTTCTCAGATCATTTTCTCATCTCCCATGTCGGACATGGATGTTGAATAGGTTGAACTGATTTTAATCCTGTATTATAGCCCAGTAATTATTATTATCCCAGTATTTATGCTGTAGAGGAGAAAATGTCCACATCTGCTTTAATATATCTGTGCTTGTAAAAACTGGTTGAAAGAAGAGAGTAAATTGTTACTTCTTCTGTATTGTCAGCTCTTTGTGGTCCATTCATCTGTTATTTTGTGGCACCCTTTGATTTTTACATTATGCAGCTTTTATCACCTCAGGTTTAAACCTAAATGATGCTTGTTGGCCACTTTATGTTTGATTAAGGTGCAGGCTTTATTCCAAACTGACAAACAAGGATTGAGTATTACCCAAACCAGTGCTTTATCTGCGTAGCTTTATCTGCATAGCATTTGGAGAGAAAAAGCAGTGGATCCTGGTTGTTTCCTGGTGCACTGTGCAGGGCAGGATCCAGCCTCAAACCTTGTGTCCAGACCTGCAGTTACAAGATTTGCACGATCCCAGAATTGTTTGGATTGGAAGGGACCCTCAAGACTAGCCAGTCCCATCCCCTGCCATGGGCAGGGACACCTTCCTCTGTCCCAGGTTGCTCCAAGCCCCAATGTCCAGCCTTGGACACAGTCCAGGATCCAGGGGCAGCCACAGCTTCCCTGGGCACCCTGTGCCAGGGCCTGCCCACCCTCCCAGGGAAGAGCTTCTCCCCAATATCCCCTCTAAATCTACCCTCCTTCATCTTAAAGCCATTGTATAACAGAAGTTCTTATCAACCAAGGTTGTTTCAGCTACTTTTCACTATCCTTAACTTAATCTTTACTTCTTATTGCATTTTTTTCTTTTCCCAGAGCAAGAAGAAAACTTTGAATTTATCATCGTCTCTCTCACCGGCCAGACTTGGCACTTTGAAGCAACCACCTACGAAGAGAGGGATGCCTGGGTCCAAGCCATAGAGAGCCAGATCCTGGCCAGTTTACAGTCCTGTGAGAGCAGCAAGAACAAGGTATAGAGCACAGAGTGATGCTGGCAATAAGCCAGGGGTTGGGTGACCATTAGCATGACAGCAAATTCTGAATTTTAAGTCTGCACTCCTCGAGATGTTGTGTGTGTTACCCCCACAGCTGAGCAGAGTTGGAGCTTTCTGAGGGAAGAACATGGCCTAGGAGGAGCAACTTTCCTCCTTGGAATGCTTTCCTTGGATGGCAGAAGGGATTTGCTCGCTTTTCCTGTCAAAACTAATGTTTCAAATCTGAAATATCTTCAGCCCATGCTCATTTTTGGGAGAACTTCTGTGTCTTGATTGCAGGTGTCTCTAGACACTTCACAGGAGAGGGCAAGCTGCTGAGTAGTAATTGATGGAAAGAAATGGCCAATAATTGCCCAGAACTATAGATCCTTTAATATTACCTACCTAACAATTGTCTTTTATGATTTTATACTGCAAGGAAGAGATTCATATTTTTAAATGAATGCCTGCTTTCATTACCCTGGTGTGCCAGAGTAGATCAAACACCAGTAATTACCATCATCATAACACAATTTACTTCCCATTTTGTGTTAAAAAGTGGGTTGATTTCCAGCATATTTTCCTGAGATGGAGGAAAATCACAGCTTACATGTTTCTTGCTTTGCATGGGTTCACACCTTCTGGTACGTGTGTGTTATCAGAGCACAGAAGGGGAAGTTTGTACGTTAACACCTATGTAAACATGAATACAAGAGGATAAAGAGTGGCTGGGCCATGGCTCAGAGAGGTTTTTCTCACTGGGTTCCCACAGCATGTCAGAAGAACTGGCTGGAACAGCAAAGGGCAGTTGGCTGGACAGGTGTAGCAGGTGTCCCAGGGAAGTTGTGTCTCCATGTGGATATCCACAAGTCCTGCTTAAATCACTGAAATCACACCTCAGGGAGCCCTCAGGGTAGTTCAGTTGGGTAGAGCTGACCTGCCTGTACATCAGGAGAGGCTCCCCAAACAGAGGTCATGGGCAGGTCATCATGGGAGCATTTAAGTGAGAGCCACCGGGTGAAATCTGACCTTTGGGTGATGAAAAAGTTCCAGCTGCTTCTGCAAACCATCCCTTAGTCTTCATTAGCATAAGCACACACATCAATAAAAGAAATTGATCTTGGAAAATAATATTCTCATCTCATTTATCTCAAGAATCAAACCTACAGTGTGGCTGCTGCTCTGGGGAAGAGCAGGGTTCATGCTCAAGCTTGATTTCCCTCTTGTTAGAATCCAGGCTGGAGACCCCAAAACTCTTGGAGATGCCAAAGGATCCTTGAGAGGCAAATCAAGACTTGAGACTCCTTGGCCGTATTGGTTGACCTTGGTCTGAGCTTTGGGGTTTGCTGTTGTGTCATTTGGGTTTTTGGGTCCCTGCTTGCTGCTCATTCATGTCTCTCACTCCCCGCAGTCCCGCCTGACGAGCCAGAACGAGGCCATGGCCCTGCAGTCCATCAGGAACATCAGAGGCAATTCCCACTGCGTGGACTGCGAGGCACAGAGTGAGTACAGCCTGTACCTGCCTCCAGCTCTGACCTCCTCTCCCTGGCCAGCACCTGGGGGAACACCCAGCCCTGGTGTCACATCCCCTCCGCTGTTTGCACATTTCTGCTTCATTGAGGAGTTTGCTTAACCAGACTTGTTTGGTCTTAATTTGTGCTCGATATCTGCCACATCAAGTGCATCCTAATTTTTTCCCCTCGTTGTTTCATGTTGAATGTCAGCATTTCTGTACTTCCCCTCAAGGAAAAGGCAAAAAGTTTCCCGTTTGACATCAGTCCCTTCCATTTCCCTCCTGTTTTGTGTGGTGAGGGCACACGTGCTGTGGTAATATTTTCAAAGAGGTACGGCTTGATTGCTGTTTTTTTGGTTTGGTTTTTAGGCTTGCTTGTCAGAAGAATCCAAAGTCATTGCTCATTATATCTGGATACTAGAAAACTGATTTTGGATTTATTTTTTTTCCTTCCCCTTTGTGTTTCTTTCCCCCTTTTTTTTATTTTTTAAAACATTTACTTAGTGCTCAGAAGAGTGTTCTCAGGAATACTTTGAGCTGTGCTTCACCTCACTAACCCCGACTGAGGCCATTATTCTGGTGCTCTTTAGTTCCAGGGGTTTGCAACAAAGCCACAGAAAGGAAGTTCTCTTGCTCTAAAGCAATTAGTTGTATGAGCTGAAGGACTGAGAACTTGTGCATTTTTATTTCTTTGATATTTGGAAGTCAGAACTTTCCTTGTGATTTTCACACATGCAATTTACAATGGAAAAATAATTCACTGCTTTTTCTTTGGGTGTGATTTTTATTTTTAAATAAAATGATCCCGCTTGGGATTTTGACTCGTGGTCCAAGCCATTCCTGCACCCCAGTGTAAAAAGAGCATTTGTACACAAGTGCAAGTGCTTTTGCACCAATAATTCGGTCTCTGCTTTCACTCTAAGTGCTTCACCATGTGCTAAACCAGGAAAAAGCTTGGTTTGAGTGGTATTTTAGCACCTGGAGCCCAAAGCAAGTCCTGTTTATTAGTGTGCTTTCATAGTGACCTGGCAGTCATTGAGATTTCCCCCAAAGCTTTGATGCAGCTCAGGAGGAAGACAGGAAGGGTGGTGGATGAGGAGGAGGGGGTCTGGGAGTACCTCCATGGATATTTAGCTCATTTGAAGTATTCAGTGCTGCCTCTGAGCAGCCCATGATGGGAGTGGTGCCCTATCCTGCTCCACTCTGGCTGCCATTTTCCTAGCCTTGCTAATACGTGTTTATAAAATACACAAATATATTACATTTTTATATTTATGTTTATGGGGGGTTATGTTATATTATATATCTATAAGATGCAGTCTCTTCAGTGCAGACAACTTCCACACCCACAACATCCCTCTGATCCACCTCAGCTCTACCCAGACTCCACACTATCCCCAAGGCTCATGTTTGTCTCCCCAGCCATGCACATATCCCAGGATTTATGCGGCCGGGCTGGATGGTTAATCAGGAAAAGGCTTGTGGAAGGAAGCAGTGCTCTTTTTGTTGTTGTTTTTTGGGTTTTTTCCCCCTCCAACCAATCTGGTTTTCAGCCAGATTGCTCGTGGGCCAAGCTGGCCCCGCGCATGGTGCCAGCAGCAGGGATGTGCCAGGGACACGTTGCTGGGAGAGGGCAGAGTGGGACGGCCCATTTTGGCAACACTCTGTCGTGTAGCTTTATGGGGGGATGATTTTGGAGTCTCAGCTGGACTTGTTTGTATTCTCAGAGATGATTTATTCCCTCTTTGACTCCTCTTGCTGTTTGCCCTTCCTGATTTTAAGGCCACTGTTGTTCCTTTGGAAAAATGTGAGATATTTGCAAAGCGATGGATCTTAAAATGTAAACACACACACACAGGAGGTGAGCCTCAGCCTTCTGCTTTTTCAGCAGGGATTTGCTTTATTCCCTTGCCTCCTTTCCTGCCTTTCCTGGGCAGGTCCTTAGCCCTGGAGCACTTAACATCACAAACCCCAGCACTCCGTGGAACTCTGATGCTGTTTGCATCTCCACAAAGCCAGATGTTTGGGAGCATAGGAGTGTGAGATGCTGCCATCCCTCAGCTCTATTCAAGAGCCATCAATCTTCCACTTCAGAAGTCTCATTCTTTCTGGATCTCTTTGCCTTTTGAGCACTTGATGCAGCACTTTGTTTCACTGGGGAATTCTGCCTTGTTGGATATTAATCCAGCAGCTGTGTACTGCCAGCATCCCGGCCCTTTGGCAGTCTCCAGCTGAAGTTATTCAATATTCTCCTTTTAACATTCCCATCCCAGAGCAAGAGAAGAGGCAAAGCACTCTTTAGGAGCTGGAGTTTGTGACCAAGATCTGATTTCATGTTTCAGAAGAAAACTGGTTTTGCCTTTTCCCAAATCAGCAGAGTCCTGATGCTGACTTTGTCTGGAGAAGCCACCCAAAGTGATCCAACTGTTTGGGCAAGCCCAGTAGAATTTCTGGATTTTGGCTCTGCCAGAGGATAAATGTGAGTCATCTCTTTCAAGATATCTGGAGAACATGGAACATCAGGTCTTTGCTGTTGTAGGAGAAAATAGGGAAGGTTTAAAAACATGGATTTTGATCATGAGTTTTCCAGTCCAGGAGTCTGATCACTTACTCTGGTGTATTTTGTATTTGAAAACCAAACACTGAGATAATAATCTGGGAAATCTTGTCCTACCCATCACAAAATTCAATTTTTCATGCAGAATAGAAAAAAAAAAAAAACAACCTCTCAAAGAATAGGAGAGCTGCAGACTTTTCTCTCTCTTCTGCTGCAGCTTGAGATGCCTTCACCCCTGCTTCTTCTTTCCCTGGCACTTCTGCTCCTCCTTCCAGCAATTCCCTCTGCTCAGCCCAGGGATATCTCACAGCTGCTGACCTCAGGAAGGTTCAGCCTTTCATCAGCCTCCTTGGATCCAAAGGGATGGAGGAGACAGTGGGGAGGGGTTATTCTCCTACGGGAGTTTTCACCTCCAAACGGTGAAGCTGATTGAGGTGCGAGTCAGAGTGGGGAAGAGGCTTTCAGGGAAGGGGTGAGCCAAATGTTTTTGAGAATATGGACAGCTGAAAATTGTAATCTGGATAAATTCAGTGGTGCTAAGAAGCTCATTTTTTGTTGGACCAATTCTAAGTAAAGCACCTCTAGCTGCACTGAGTGGGCTTTTTCTTCCTTTTACCATCAAACCTTGATGTCCATGCCTGCCACGTGCTTGTGAGCATCCTCCAATTCAGAATTACTCTCACCATCAGCAGGCGAAGGGAGCTGGGTTTGTATCATCTTAAAAGGAAAAAACCCAACCTTGAATAGTTGCAGCTTTCTAACCACTTGTGGTGTGAACTGGTGATAACAATTTTCATTTCTATAATGAGCTCAGCCCTTGCCTTTCCTCGTTTGCCATTTTCCCACTCAGCTGTGTGTTGTAAAATTGCTGAAATTGAAAATAACATCTTGGTAAAATTTCGTGGAACTTCCTGGTTGTTGTTTTGGGGGACTCCTTCAGTCATAGCAGTGCTGGCAGCTGAGAGGCTCTTCCAACCCAGGCCATTCTGTGATGCTCTGAAGCAGGTGAATATTTAAAGAATTTTTTCAGTACGAGAGGCACTGCATGTGCTTCAAGTAGAGAGGTGTTTGGGAGGGAGGTCAGGTCCTCAGCACCAGTTCTGTCACAATAATTGGAATAATGTAAGATTGTATTCCATTCTCTTGCTTCATTCAGAGCTCACTGCACTTTGGATTCTCGTGAGGATAATCCTGGCCATTGCAGGTCAGGGGTGTCATCCGAGTCACAGTTTGCAAATTTCAAATTATTACTTGCTGTGTTCAAATTTACACCAGCAAATTGTGATTTTGGAGTTTTCTTGATGTGTTTCAGATACACCACTGTTTCCCCACTGGCAAAACAACAGTGGAGGTATCTGAAGAATTAGGAATTAAAGGAATTTGTTGTAGTTGTTGTACCAAAAGCTTGGAAAGCATGGCAGGAGTTCTGTCTCACCTGATTTTTTGAAGTTCTGAAATGCTGTATATCTATAATATAGATATTAAATTATGCATAAGACTTGGTATGGACAGAAACATTTAAACAAAAGATGAGTTTTCCTGCTCAAGTGGAATATGATGGGGGATTTTTTTCTTGGTTGCATTTTTAGATTTCAGTGGACTGGTTGAAAGATGTCAGTCAATGCCTTCAGTGAAATTTGAGACTTCACAATTAAAATTATCAGCTTTCCTTTCCTATTTTTTGTCCAAACACAATATTACAAAGAACTAGAAAATGTTTTGTTTCCACATCTTTTGGCTGCCAGAAATAGCTTTTCAGTTGTGGGTTACACAAAATTGAGACGAGTCTTTGGATTAATTTTTCAGAACAGAAGGAAACTCTGGAAATTCATTTGCTATCAACCCCAAATTTTCTTTAGCTAGGAATAAGAATTGCCTGCCCTCTTAATTAATTCCCATTTTCCTGCTTGGCATTTGGGGTAGTTCTTTGGGATGCACAGAGTAAGGCATGAAGAACAGATCTGACAGCAGGGGGTTAGGAAAAAAAGAACAAAAATTCCTCTCATGTGTCTTCAGTTGCATTTGTTAAAGTGCATGTTTATTGAAGAGAGGGCAGTCCGTACAAATCTGGATTTAAATTGCACGGGACAGTGGCAAAAGAGCTCTGAACCATGTTGGGAAGTGGAATTTCCCATCTTGTTTCAGGTTTGTCCCAGTCTCACCCTTTGTGGGACTGTTTTGGGTGGGTGAATCCTCATGGCTTGTGCCCTGGAACTGGGGCTGTTCCAAGGGGACCATTTCCCTCTTGGTGTTTATCTCCCTGATTTTGGAGATGGAAGAAGAGTCAGATGGCAGTGCCACACATAGCTGCTGGTGTACATGGTTATTGAGGGAGCTGATGTAGTTAGCACAAGATTATTTTTTCTAAGCTCAATTTTTTTTCTGCTTTTTCCCTTTCAACTGACTATGAGCAGCTCTGGGTTCCCAAGGAGGAGTTTTTTTCATTGTTCATCATCCTTTACCCATCACCATGGTTCTGTTTCCTTTGTTTCTCCTTCCCCCTCTAATCCACAGGGGTTTTTGACTGGAGGTGGAGTGATACATCTTTTGAGATGCCACGTTTTATTTTTCTTTATTCTTTGAGGTTTTCTCCAAAGGTTGGCATCTCCACTCACCCTGGGAGATCTCCCAGCTGCGCTTTAGGACAAGACACCCCCAGAGCCAAACCCAATCACACACAAACACCAGCTGGAAGGTTCTTTTGGGTGTTCCCTTGTGCTAATTGCTGTGTCCCTTGTCCTGCAGACCCCGACTGGGCCAGCCTCAACCTGGGAGCCCTCATCTGCATCGAATGCTCAGGTATCCACCGCAACCTCGGCACGCACCTGTCCCGGGTGCGCTCCCTGGACCTGGACGACTGGCCCATCGAGCTCATCAAGGTCATGTCAGCCATTGGCAACGAGCTGGCCAACAGTGTGTGGGAGGAGAACAGCCAAGGCCACGTGAAGCCTTCCTCAGACTCCACCAGGTGGGTGCTCGCTGGCTCCGCCTCGCTGCCGCTCTTCAATTCTCCCTGGTGGAAGAATCTTTCTTTATATCCTTGCTGCATGCCCAGGAGGAGCGTGTGGCAGAGTGGGGGTGGCAGAGGTTGAGTGACCTCGTTATTTTCTCGCTCTTGTGAGGGTTTCCTCAACAGCTCTGCAGTTTTCTTTTCAGTGGGAGATGGAAACCTCCCGCCTGCTTCTTCCTCCATCTAAATTATTCTGTCCTGTACTCCTTTGTCTCAGTGGGCCACAAAGTTCCTGCCTCTTGGACTATCAGTTTGTCATTAATAACCTCCCTTCAGGGTTCCAGGCTCACTTGGGAATTTGTACCGGGCTGTCAGGTCCTTGGTTGTGCTCAGGGGTGTTCAAAGTCCTGCTCACCATGGACTTGATCACTTTTTTTGTGTCTGGTTTATGTGAAACCATGACTTGCTGGGGGGGTGTTTCCTTTGAGAGCAGCGTTTTATGTGCCTCTCGCTGCTCCACAGAGGGAAAATCTTCCTGTGATGTCTAGTCCTACCTAAAACTAGGGGGTTTTATGCTTAATTAATCTGATCAGTGTTAAAGACAGATGTTTTGAGACTACTTCCTCCAGTTTTGGATCAAGTGGAAAAATCACTATGCCTGGGCCACCTCCTGCAGCAGAGGGCTGGGTTTGTGCTGTTGTGTGGAATAAAGTCAACTGTTTCTCATTGCATTATTTCGTTAGCCCTGAAAAATGAATTTGTGGTGCCACCTTTGGTTCATCTTCGAGAATGAAGCCACTGCATTAATCAGGCTGCTTAGACGAATTGCTGTGCATTTAAAGTGCTCAGGGAGCCCCAAAGAGAGGTTTTGTTCAGGCAGAAATGGGATGTCTGCTCTATACCTGTGGATTATTAAACACAATGATTTCATGAAGTAGATTGAAATGAACTTGCAGTCATTGCTGTCACTTTAATACGGAGAGTTTATGTTCTTGCACCTCACAAATATATGTTGCTCCTTACTGCTGAGGTGAGATGGAGCAATAGTTCTAAACACCTGAAGGGAAAATGCTTGCACTCAATTGGAATTCTGTTAAAAAAATAAAAATCACGTTATTTCAGTAGTCTTATAATAAACATCATGAAAAATCTAAAATCCATGTGACTGTGATGAAAAGAGCACAATCCATTTCAATTAATAATTCATTTGGGATTGAATTTTACTTCTAGAAAATCAACTTTTTTCTCTTAGTATCTTGTACTCTGAGGTTATTTTAATTCTCCCACTTTGTTTCTGTGCTTCTTCCTGGTTATATTCACCTGATTCTGGTTGTCATTGATATCAATGCACTTTCTCTCCTGCACTGCAACATTTTTGGACAAAAAGATTCATTTTATAAATAGGATTTTCTAGCACTGTGTCCAGGTTCACGCTTATGTGATAGAAGAGGTGCTAGAAAAAGTAGAATTAGGATGATTTGGAAATCTTCCCACAAAGCAATTGCAATCTTGCTTTACTGTTTCCATTCCTCTGCTGTTTGCAGCAGGGACTGAAATGCAATTTTTCACATAAATATTGGAGAGTTCTTCTTTTTCCAAGAGTGTGCCTCCTTTTGTGCTTCCTTTTGGTCTCTGACAGCATCACAATCCTTCTGTCCAAGCTGTGGTGAGAAAATAAATTCAAGTTCTTCAGGTAGAGGCTCTGCTTTCCATGTTCTCACTGCTGTTTGGAGTTTTGCATGAGGAATTCTATTGGAAGCTGCTAAAATGAAAAAAGGGTTAAACAAACCTTCCTTTTTTTGTTGTTGAGGGATTGAAGG
Source organism: Cettia cetti (assembly GCA_013401135.1). Taxonomy (NCBI): domain Eukaryota; kingdom Metazoa; phylum Chordata; class Aves; order Passeriformes; family Sylviidae; genus Cettia; species Cettia cetti. Next base: position 43,875 of record VZUI01093692.1, read on the forward strand.
GAGAAGAGGTGACTCCAAGACAGCCGGAGAGGGAGTTTGGACAAGGGCATGGAATGACAGGACACAGGGAATGGCTTCCCACTGCCAAAGGGCAGGGATGGATGGGATATTGGGAAGGAATTGTTCTCTGTGAGGGAAGTCAGGCCCTGGCACAGGGTGCCCAGAGCAGCTGTGGCTGCCCCTGGATCCCTGGAAGTGTCCAAGGCCAGAGTGGACAAAGCTTGGAGCAGCCTGGGACCGTGAAAGGGATCCCTGCCCATGGCAGGGGTGGAATGAGATGGGTTCTGAAGGTCCTTTCCAACCCAAACCATTCTGGGAATCTGATTCTGTAATGGGCCCTTAATAGACATTTATGGAGATGAAGCTATCAGTGGAAACCCACAGATTTTGAGGGACAAAAAGTAATGAGCTGCTCCACAGATACTGAGCAGTTGGGCTGGGAGGCTCAAGGAATGTTCACAGGCTGGACTGAAAAGAGCCTGAAAGTCTTGATGTGGCTTTCAAAGCAGTCCCTTCAGCCTGGGAGAAGTTGGCACTGATCACTGTATGCTTGCAGTGGCATCCTGTGTGTTTCTGTGGAGTAGAGGAAAGGGTGGAGGGATCCATGGAAGTGATTTTTGGCAGGAGGAACTGCCAAATGACTACTCTAGGTCATGGCACAATGAAGGAATCTTCCCCAGAAAAACATGACCAGTATTTCTGAAAACAGAGCTATGGCAGGCTGTGAGTACAGCTTCCCTTTAGTAATTTTGCACACTCCAAAATAAGATATTATCAAATTCAAGACCTTATCATGGCCTGCAGCTTCCTCAGGGGGGACAGCTCCCACCTCTGTGGCCAGGGACAGCACCTGAGGGAGCAGCTGGAGCTGTGGCAGGGCAGGCTCAGGCTGGAGCTCAGGGAAAGGTTCTTCCCCCAGAGGGTGCTGGCACTGCCCAGGCTCCCCAGGGAATGGGCACATTCCCAGCCCTGCCAGAGCTCCAGGAGGCTTTGGACAACGCTCCCAGGGATGCCCAGGGTGGGATTGTTGGGATGTCTGTGCAGGGCCAGGGGTTGGATTCCATGATCTTTCTGGGCCTCTTCCAGCTCAGGGTATTCTGTGATTAAATCGCATGGAATACTGCTGTCCTTTTCTAGGCCACTCAAATGCACTTCAGGTTCTTCATCCAAGCAAATCATGGGAAAAATAAACATGGACACTTACTTTGAAAGCCAGAAAGGTTCTGAGGTTGGAGGGTATGTGAAATTCAAAGCCTGGGAGCTCTTCAGCAAAATGCATTTTCCCTCCTGTGTTGATCCAGGAACATATTGCTCAGGTGTATCCTCTAATATTAATATATTCCAGGTCACATCCATTTGGACAGTTAAGCAACCTGGCCTGGTGGAAGGTGGTCCAGGGCTGGGGGTGGAATGAGAGGGCCTTTAAGGCCCGTTGCAACCCAAGCCATCCTGGAATTCTTCAGGCAGATCTCCAGGTTGTTTGGTGCCCCTGGATCAAAAACCAACACCCAGGATGGCCTCTGGCCCTGAACTGGAAGGTTTTGGGAGCACAGGTGTGGTGGGATCCCCAGGGATGTGGTACAGAGTGAAGCAGTGCTGAGGGTGTTGCTGGGATTTGGGGAGGAAGGAGGAATAAACACGAGCTCCGGTGAGCACCAAAAGTTGGGGAAGCAGCAGAAAACCCAAGCACAGGCAAACACTTGAGTGTGAAAGGGAGCAGGGACCAGCTGGCCCCTGAGCTTTGGTGTCTGTGGGTCCCTGATTAGGTCAGCTCTGGAGAGCTGGTAATTGGTTCCAGCAATTACCAGCAGCCCCAAGAATGCCGCTCAAACTTCGGGAGGCCTGTGACAAATTGAAGCTGACTGCTGGAGAAGGAGTATTGACTTCCCATTCCTAAACAGGGGGATCATTAGTCAAGAAAAGCATCTTTTAATTACTCGCAGCAAGAAAAAAAAAGAAAAAGAGTGCAAAAAGGAAAAAGATCTTTCAGTATGGATCCTGCAGCAACCGCCAGGTTTTTTTTCCAAGTGTATTCAATATTAAATTTATTGTCTTGGAGGGGAGGGGACGAGCAGGGGGAGCTTTGCCTGCGGTCCCTCCTTGGGTAATGCGGGTTTAATTTGGAGTGAGAAGTTAAATTAGAGTAAATCAATGTTGCGACAATTAACTGGGGCTGGGGATGGGATCAGGGTTTTCCCTCTAATTGCTATTGATACTGTTTAAGCACACTCTCACAACGCTGCCCTGGAGTGCTGCAGCCCTGGAGGAGCCCTGTGGGGCTGAGCAGCTCCATGGAGGAATGTTGGAGATGTAGGGAAGCCAGCTTGGGAATTCTTTGCCTTTTGCACTGGTGTGTCCACCAGATATTTAGCTCATTCTGGACACACCTCACTTGTTTTGCCTTCTCCTCATGCTCATGAGGCTCCTGGTTTGCAGACTCATTTGCCTTGACTTCCCAAGGTGGCGTTGGCCTTTTCCGAAGGAGACGAGGTGCCCCCTCCCTCTGCCCACTCCAGGGGATGGTTATCTGCTCCCTCACCCTCCTTCCCTGAGCTCCTGAGGAGTCCATCTCTGTCTCCCTGGGAGAGTTGGGCTGGATGTGTCACCTCCACTGGCTGGAAGTTGTTGGGCAAGCTGAGGGAAGGCAGGATCGTATCCAGGCACCATCCCAGCCACACTTCTTGTTCTGCTACTCAAACAGTGCCAAATATCTGCATTAGCTACACACAGATAGAGCTCCACCATTTCATCCTTTTGAGAATACTCACAAACAGGTGGAATGTCCAACTCCATTAAAACTGTGCTTTTGAATTGAGGTGGGATGAGTGGATTGCAGAAGTCCAGGCAGAGTTTTAAACTCTTTAACTGGTGCTTGGGGCACGAGCAGCAGTTGTGCTCAGGTCTGTTTGCTGAGCAGTCTCTCTGTTTATTCTGGGTACCAAAGGTTACAGGAAAATCCAACACTGGCTCAGCAGCCAGGAGTTGGGAGCTGGCAGTGTCGGGAATTGACTCTCACCTCACAAGGGAAGATCCAGTTTGATCCTTGCTCTCTAATGAACTCAGCTTAATGGTGTCAGGGACAACATTATGCAGCTGCACTGTATTGAGCTGAGTTTTACAGTCCCACACCAAAGCCTGGCTTGTGCTGCTCCAAGGAGAGCGGCTGAGCTGGTCACTGGGGACTGACTTGGATAAAAAATATTACACCATGCCTTGCACACAAATATTAATCCTTTTCTTTGTAAAAATAATGAATCCTTCATCATCGATAAAGGGCGAGCCCGGGGAAGCGGAGCACTTCAGACCCTGCTCTGGCATCCCGGATCTTGCAGGGCTGCTGTGTTCCATCTCTCCCTCACCCTTTGCTCCCTTTGGCCATCAGAGTGTGGTGCTGCTGCTCCCGGTTCCTGGCAGGAGGGAGGAAGGGGGCCTGGGAGAGCAGGGTCCCTCTCTGTCCGCGATCACCAGCGCTGGATCACCAGCGCTGGCTCCGTGGCGGATCTTGGCCTGATGAGGTCAGTGTTTTGTGCCTTTTCAGCGCTCCTCCAGCCTCACACCTTTCCCGTTCCAGGGCTGGGGGAAGGGGGCTTTTAAAAATAAATTTGAAAAAAAAAATGATGACAAAAAAAAAAAAAAAAGGTTTTATTGTGAAGGGCTGACCAGAACCCATCTGCAGTTGGGTGGCATCTGCTCCCCACATGTCACTTCCCTCATTAACAAGCAATTGAATTAATTAAATGCTACTCAGAACACGCATAACAAGCTACCGGCAGTGTCCAAATTAGCACTGATAATCAAGGATGATTTCCTTTATTATCCTGCTAAGTGGTGTGCAGGCTCTGATCTCCCTGTCTGCCCTCATCTATTTACATACCCCCAGCTTCTGCCTTTAGAAGCTGAGGTTATCTTACCTAGTTAATTTGCCACGATCACCAAGCATGGCGGATTGATATTCCTGCCTCTGCTGAAGCAAACCCCCTCCTTTCTCCCCCTTTTCCTTCCTCCCCAAGCCTGGTCCTTTGTATCTCAAGCTCACTGATAAATTAAAAGCCACCCCTGTGGTCTCTCAAGTGAGTAATAGAGGCAGAAATTTCATTTTGCAACTGGCTGATTTAATGATCCAAAGGGTAATTAATGGCCTGATTATCTTAATGTTAAATATGTCCGGCAGCAATTACTGTGACCTCCCGCTTGTCAAGGTCCAGGCTATGCTCTTCTTTCAATTAAGTTCTCTGGGGCTTAATGGTATGAATAAACTCCTCTGATTCTATCATTCCGGACTCTGAGATTTAAGCGAGCTGGGGGCTCGTTTGGAGTTTTAATCAGCCCGTCTTCTACTTGAGCGATCAGAGTTAACAATTATAACAAGGGCCCCCCCCTTTCCACTTCTTTATATATTTTTTTATTATTTTTTTTCCCCCTGAAGCGCTCGGAGGGGATTTTGTTGGCGGCAGCGGCGGCTTTGCCGGGCCAGTCTCTCCTGATATAAATTATCATGTGAATGCCGCTGTTTTTCCATTTGACAGGCTTAATTAATTGGCAGGAGCGCCCGAAAATGACAGTGCCACTAATTGCAACTCCAAGCCCATCTCTGTCAGGGCGGCGCGCTTGTCAGCGGGCATGCCCCGCTCCTCGCCGCGGCCGGACTCTGTTGACGTTTCCCATTCCGGTTTTCACATCTCGTCGGGGAACGTGATGGGATGTGATAGCCCAAGATGTGCCTTTGGCTCTCCCAGGCAGGCAGCCCGTGTGCAAGAATGACATTTGCTGCCAATAAAGTTTAGACAGCTGGGCTGCTGCCGGCCCAGCAGCTGCTCGGGGACGGCGGATTTGACTGAAGGTTTGGCTTAAGGTTTCCAGCTTGGAGTTTGGGAAGGGATCGATAAAAACTCGCTCCTGCTCTTCCTGGTGGCTGAACTCTGCTGAGCAGCACGACTCCCAGCGAGCTGGAGTTCTATTAGCTCTGTTTTGGACAGCAGATATTTCATGGAGATAATGAGGAAAATGGATAAATTATTAGCTACGGTGGCATCGTGTTCTCAAACGCCGACATAAATAAAGAGACTGATTCACTGCTGCCAATAAACTCCAGGCTGCGGCTGGAGGAGCGAACCCTTCGTGTGCTTCCACATGGGGTTGGTTTGCAGTTAAATTTAAACAAAAAAATAAAATTGTCACTCGCCTGCAGCTTCCAGGAAGTGCTGGAATCTGACAGGAAGAGCTGAGTGGAGTCAGCTTGCGTGGCTGCTGGTCAGACTTCAGCCTTTTGGAGACCTTGGAAGCTCAAATGCAATACTCCAGAGATGAAAGATGGTAGCAGTAGCAGTAATATTCTGTTTTATTGTCCTTGCAGCTGCTTGGCAGCCCTTGTCACCCAGGAGCTGATCCGGTGAAACACCGGTGCCTGTACGGCAGCCTGGGAGATGCCTGGATGATTAAAAATCAAAACAAAACAACCACAACACCCTCGACCCTGCTTGTCCAAGTTAATGAGTGCTTTAGATGAAATGCTCCCCGGCTCAGCTGCACCTTTCCTGTGTGCAGAGCTGCCTCTGATAAACCTCAGACTCTTGGTAAACAGGAACCTGCTTTGCAATAATTATTACAATGGTGATTTTCCTTGTTGGTGCTGGAAAAGAAACCTGCAAAGGAAGTGCTTCTGTCTTCTTCTGCAGATTATGAAAGCATTTATGAAAAAGCCACAGTGCTGTTCTTCTTTTCAGTCTAAATAGCTTCAGTACCATTTCATTGAATCTCTGGAAGTGTCTAAGACCAGGATGGACAGGGCTTGGAGCAACCTGAGATAGTGGAAGAGGTGTCCCTTGGAGGCACAGTCAGCTCCAGGTACCTTTATTCTGGTGAGATCCTTGACAAATTTGGGTTCTCCTTCTCTGTGGATTTGTCTGCCATGCTGAAAAGTACCAAGCTAAGCTGAAATGCAGTAAAAAAAGGAGCTGGTGGGCTGTTAAACTTGGAGAAAGCTGGGATTTGAGTTCAGGACTCAAACAAGGAGGATTTTTTGGGGAGTGTTCATAAGTTGATAAACAGCAATAGAAATAGTGGTTTTATTTGTCTGTTTGTTTGTTTGTTTGCTGGAATAAGAACCCATCTGGTGGGTGGGTAAGTGCCTGTCCTGAAGGTCTCAAAACCATGTAGGATCTTGGCTTCAAACTTAACTTTTGGTTTAAATACAGACTGATCATTTCTCTTTTTATATTAGTTCCCTCCCAACCACCTACTAGAGCTAGAGAGATTTGCAGACCAATGTGTTTTCAGTGGACTTCACATCTGTTTGGACAAAAGCCCCTTGAAAAGGTCAACTCAGAGCTCACAGAGAAAACCATCACTGTGTTTATTAGGAACTGCTCTGGACAGTGTGGAACTACACCAGAGGAATGGAAGGGCTAGTTGGAATAAAATTTTAATTTCAGATGGGAAAAAATGGATGGTGAATTTACAGCTTGAGGGGAAATGTGGCTTACATCAGGCTGATGGCCTAAGGCCAAAGGCCAGGATCACTGAAAAGGAATCAGATGGAAACCACTGTGGGTTAGTTTTCCCTCAGAAAATGTCTTGGTATCATTAAGACTGGAATTAAATTGCTTGCCACATGTGTAGATGCACATATCTGCTACACCACAGCACCTGATGAATACATGTGGAGGGTTCCATCTTAAATATGGCAAGCTAAAAGCAACTGGAAAATGAAATTTGCTGTCTAAAGCATTGGGCAGCCTTACCAAGGTACTCTTTCACCTGCTATTCATCAGTTATTTTCAAAAGTCAGAGCACTGGACACTTGTTTGTTCCTGAAATTCAGATGTTTGCAAGCCTGAAACTTGTAATAACGTTGTTGTTGTTGTTGTTGTTGTTGTTGTTGTTGTTGTTGTTGTTGTTGTTGTTGTTGTTGTTGTTGTTAATAATAATAATAATAATAATAAT